>VZUI01039135.1:0-78542 GCA_013401135.1 Cettia cetti
GGGGGGGGGGGGGAAACCAACTGTGTTCAATCTTAGCCTCACTTTTGTGAGAATATGAGATAATTTCTGGATGCTAGGAGTGTTCTCAGTTCCTGGTTTTCCCCAGGGTTGAATAGCCATTATTGCCCACAAAGCCAGGAAAGCCTTGGGAGGAGTTTCTAGGCTGATTCTGCAGGACAAGAATCTTGGTGACACAAACACCAGCAGTGAGAGAGCTGAACCTTGTGCAGCTCTTGTAGCTGCAGTATTAGAAACTAAAATGAGCAGTGGGGAAAAGGGAAATAAGAGGGCTTCCCAAAGGAGATGTATATTCCTGTACCTTAACTGGCAGATGGAAAGTGCTTCAAGCCACCTTGGTAGAACTTTTGAAAGAGCAGGAGTAGGGACTATGGGCAGAGCAGAGCTGAAGGTTGTGTTTTACTCCTGGCACCCAATGGGACAAGTTACATCTTTTTCCACATGCATCTGGAGGGAGTTTGAGGCCCAGCTCAGTGTTAGAGGGTGGGAATCAACAAAGTTCCAGAGGGAAGCAGTGCCTGTGAACTGCAGCAGTGTTCTGCTACAGGTGTTGTGGCTCTGCTGGTGGCACCTACTTAAGCCATTGTCTGTGGAGCAAAAGAGACACTGTCAGTGTATCTTGGCTGCTCATGAGGGCCGGGGACATTTTCAGTGGGGTCCATGTGAGGAACCACATCAGTGGGGCAGGGAAGAAGTGCTGAGTTAGGCTTGTTTTCCAAGTGATCTCTTAAGCTGGGCCTCAGCTATTGCCTCCTGCTTGGACAAGGCAATGATTCTCTGTGGAAGAAAGACTGGGGGACATGAGATGACACAGAGATGACTGCAGTTTTCAGGAACTAAAGGCCCCTAAAGCCTCATCCCAGCAAACATGGATTCACTGAAGCAGCTGTACACCTTGTCACATCTTGTGTGAAGGCCCACATCTACCTGTCTACTAGATATTCAACTGATAGGATAAGTGATGTCCCTACAGTTAAGCTGAAGCTGAAATTCCTTGAGGGGCTCAGAAGGCACAGTTCCAGCTCTGCTGCAGTCACTCCAGGGCATTCCATGACTATTTATAATGGTCTCTGTGGGTTTGCTACTTTACAGATTGTAATGCAACTCACTGCCATGGGGGAGAAAAAAGCAACACTAAAGCATGACATGCTGCCCTTTGGCCATCAAACCGTGTGGTTCGTGTCAGGCTGTGAGGTGGAAGTGTCTGGTTCACAACAGTGATTTCAGGGTGTTTTCCTGCCTCCTTCTCCTCCTGTTTTCCTCAGCTGTACTATATTCTAGCCACTATTCTGTCCTTAAACACAGAAGTGTCTCTGTTGTGAAAAATCAACCAAAGCTGTTCTTGTAAACACCAAGAAAATGAAAAAATGTATTAATCCACAACCCTTGTTTTTAACCCCTCCTCTGATTGCAGTCAATAGTATATGGACTTTTGCAGAGGTCAGAGACGGATCTTCACATCTTAGCTTGAAAAATGTTTGCAGTTTGTGAGTTTTACATTTTGACAACAGAATCAAGTGCATGAATTTTCAGAAGAGCTCGGGGCTTGACATGTGCTCAGTGTAGTTTATTGTTTTGAAAACCAGTACTGTGCTTCCTGAAAACCACATAGGACTTACTCGTACAGCTAAAGGCTCACATTAGAACTTTTGAAATAGCTTACTTTGTTTAGGATTAGGCAAATTTACAAATGGCAGATCAATAATTTAATAACTTCTTAAGAAAGCTGATAGGAGTAGGATGCTGAAATGTCCTCTCTGCCTTCAAAAGTCATTCCATAGCCCTGTATCATTTGAGTGATGTTGAAAATCCCATTCTGAATCCCAGTCCTTGCTCAGCTCTTTTTTTGCAGTTGGACATAACTCTCATTGACTGTAGTGGTAGCTTTTCTTGAATAGTCAATTTTTTAAGTCTCTTCTCCAATAACAAACCTTCCAAAAGTGTATTGAAAGCAAAAAACCTGTCTGAAAGGCACTTATGTTACATATAATGTAGGTATACCATGAATTTGATCCTTTATATTCCATATTCTTGTACACACAATCTATATTATTAATCATTGGATTGTATATCAAGACTTGAGGTTCTTGAATTTCAACCTAAGGATATGAGTTACCAATCCAACCAAGCAAGTGAAAATCTTCTAAGTTATTGCAGGAAATTGCCATCACTACCAATTTGTAAGGAGTTTCCTGTGTTTTGTTAACCAGTTCCTTTCTGTACCATACATTATGCAAAACAAAATCTGCACTGTCTGTGCAGTGTTTGGTGTCCCATCAAAGTCATGACTGTCAAAGTGTGACCTGTGTGGTGCATGTCTGTGCTCCATCCCCTTGGAGAATATCTTCAGATATTAGGGAACAGCTACTTTGCTCACTAGGTGCAACCTGTCCTATTTTAATACCTAGGAAAATAGGAGGAGTTTGGATTTGAGTGGAACTGTATGTTAAAGGAATCTAAAGTTAAATAGTTAGGAATTTATTTGGAGTGCTGATGTTTTCTACTTAATAAACCACTGAAACTTCCAGAGAAGACACCATCTCAAAAACCCCTCATTTTTTCTAGGCTGTTACGCTGATGCAACTCTTTCAGTTTTCAGTTATTTATTTTCCCATGATTTTAGGGGCAATAACGTTCTTTTTTTCTGATTGAGGCATTTACTGCAGAAAGCAATTCTGCACACCCTCATTATCCTGCTGGCCCCGTGGAAGAAGGATGATGTGAGAGCCTCTGAGCAGGTGAGGAGCACTCTTGTGAAGGGAAGGTTGAATGACAATGTTCAGACAGGTGTGACTGAACGTCTGGAGAGACATGAGCCCTTCCTGAGCCCAGCCATCCTGTTTGCTATTGCCATTTCACACTCCCACTTTCTAGGTTGCACAGCTGAGCTCAGGGGCTGAAAATTACGTTTTGAAAGTTGGAGAGTTCTCCCAACTAAATGCATACAGAAATGGGTTTTACCCCAAATCCGCTGATGTCCTTAACTCTATGTATCACTTGTCTGTAAGCTCAGATAAATTGAATGCAACAGCTACTCATATCACTCAAACCCCCTCCAAAAAAACTTTTGGCATCACATGACTGTTCCTTTTAATTAAAAAAGCACAGAACATTCCAGCTAACCAACTATTTTGCATTGCATAATGAGTATCCTAATAGAGAAAAAAATTTACCTTCTGATGTCTTGGGTGGAGTTCCTGATGGGGTCAGTTTTCTGTTATGTAAGTATGGGTTGGGGGTTGATGTACTGCTCTCCCCACTTGCAGAATAACGAACTGCTGTGTTGAAATTAATTGTCCAGTGTCCAATATCACATCACTTTAAGGGAGAAGAGGAGGTCTACCCCAGGACTAGCAACAGCTGAGCTATTTCACAGGAAGGACTGAAATATTTGGCATATGTGTTTTGGCTGAGCTAGAAAGCAGCCCAGGCTACAGGAGGAGGTCTGTAACTCTATAAAGAGCAGAACTAGTGGGAGAAAAGAAATTTTAGGGCTACAGAAGGCCTGGCTTCTGATCTAGTTCCCCTACTTTTGCCCCTCATAGCCATGACTGCTTTTGTTTCTCAGGTTTGTCCTTCTAACTCTACCAGTGTCCCACTCGCAATGATTGTAAAAAGCACTGGATTTAGTTGAATGGCTTTGCAGCAGCCTGTGTTGGATGTTTTGAAACACAATTTAATCCTTTGTTTCTGTAAGGTACTAACTAGCTGTTTCCAAATTCTCTGGTGCCGCTAGAGAGTGATTTCTTGGAAACATTTCTGCTGAAAGACAGAGTTCATGAGATATAATTAACACCAGGCTAAGTGCTACTTAAGCACCTGGTGTTGTTTATATTCTGAGTTATGTAGACTTTACTGTTAATTTTGTCACAAGTAAGCACATGTCATTGTCATGCTAGACTTTAGATGACTTTATCATTGTTATCTTAGAACTTTACGTCTGAATTAGTTAAGGTCTGAACTGAGGAAGTTTTCATTTCAGCTATAGCTGTTACTATTATTGCAGTTTTAAAATTACACAGAGGATGATGAATGCTAATTAACTGGAGTTTGAAGCTAAATATAAGCACTGAGGAATGTGGGGATGTGTCTGTCATTTGACATCTGCACCAGACTGGATTAAGCTTTCTAGAGTTTTCGTCCTCTTTAGAGATGTTCTTAGATGTGGTGTCAGAAATATTTGTTAAAAAATTCTACAGTTTGTCCTATGCTGAACAGTGGTATGAAGGAACAAAGTGGAAAAAGGGCATCGAGGGTTAGGATACTGTGATCATTAAATAACTTTTAGTATTAAAGTATTTTATACACCTCTGATGGTTCACACCAAGGATTTTCTAAGATCAGTATTTATTCAGGTTCTACTTGTAGAGAAAGAGACCAAATGGGAAAAAAATTAAGAGCAAACCAGAAATGTATTTCAACATATTTAACTTGTTACTTGTTTCTTGATGTCCCTACTGAAAAGGAAATAGGGGGAACCTTGGAAACCCAAGTGTTTTTGGCTGTAGTTAAGTTAGGAGCACCCTGGTGAATTATTTTTCCCTTCTCCAGTCAGGACTGCAGCCTGAACTGTAGATCAAAGAAGAGCAGCACTTTGCTTAATCTGGCATAAAAATCTACTTTACCCCAAAGAGACAAAAAGAAAGAGAAATTGAGGCCCAGGCACCATGGCAACTGTGAGTTAGGTTGTTCAAATGGTTGGTAACTGTAACAGTTAAAAGAAAAAAATAGGAAAGATATATTGTTACCATATTGGACATGACATTGCATCCCAAGCCAGGGTTGTTTGCTGCTGTTCCAAGGAATGTTCATAGCAGTGCATGGATAGGCTTCTCTCCCGTTTTCCTCATGGTATTGCAAAGAATAAAAGGTGGCCAGCTGATATGTCTTCAGGTCTGCTTCAGAAAATGTGTGATGAAGATGCAAGCAGTGATTTTCTTCTTTGAATATGTTCTGCATCACATGCTGACTTTACATCTCTTGAGCCAGGGAAATGTGACTTGGTAGGTCCCCATTTGTTGTGGGTGTGACCACATAGCAGACAGTGCCTGCTGGTGACACTGAGCTCTATTGCTGTGTTTGGAGCAGAGGCTGCACGGTGGCACTGCATGGTGCTGTCAGGCCCTGTGCTGTCACATGCACCTCCCGGCTGCTTTGATGGGGACTTGAAAGCCAGTCCAGGATTCCTGAGTCGCTGTTCCTGGTGAATCTCCTCAGTCCACACCCTGCTTATCAGACCAAAGTCTTGACTGCCTGCTGCTGAGTGAGCTGGGCTGATGAGTGTTTTGGTTCAGGCCAGTTCAGCAGGGGAGCTCATGGTGACCCAAATGTGTCTTCCATGAGGTCTAGAATTTTTGTCATTCTCTCCCCAGAGAAGGAGGCTTGCTGCCATTCCCAGTTCCTGGTTCTTTGGGCATGTGGTGATCCAAGCCCTGTGCATAGAATCTATTCCACAGCTTGGATAATTTATTATGTTTCCTTCTCCCTCTGGGGAAAGACGATTTAGCACACAGCCCCCCAATTGGGCTTACTGACAGAAGTGTTACTTAACCTGCTTTGTCTTTGTTCTGGACTGTGTCTTTCTCTTGATAGGAAAAATTACCTTGAGCCACCATTAATCTTTTAGTGAATGTGGAAGTAAAGAAGGCATTGATGACTTTCTTATTTTTTTCCTTTCTGCTTTTTATGTGTGGTGCATGTAATTTGTTTTACAGTTCTGTCCCTGATTGTTTTCTCTTCCTCATAGGCTCCTCCTTGATATTAACCCTTAACTTGTGTGTTGCTATTTCCATGTTAGTGTTCAATTTTTCAGAGTTAGTTAAGATCAGAGGCATTCCATTTTCCTTCTGTCAGTTTGCCACTGTACTCTTGGTGTAGTCTGTCCAGAAAATTTCAGCTTTACTCCACCTTGCTTCCCATGGGAAGTCTTTCCAAGAAGCCAATTTCCCCAGCTTGCTTGCATCTCCTGCTTTGCAGTCCTGTGTCCAATATTAACTTTCCTCTGACAGCAAAACATTTGAGGTAATGATTCTTTTTCATCCACGTTTTCTTCTGGTTGCAGTATTCAGCCAGTCCATTCCTGCTGGGTAGGAAGGTGTTCTGATGCCTTGAGCAGAAACTCAAGGCATCAGGTCAAGGCAGCTGATGACATGGTTCAGCTCCTTCACCTTGTGAAATAAATGTGTTTCTGACACACTGGCAGAGTGGGGTGAGCAGCCTTTGACTGGCAGTGTTGCCTTTCCAGAGGCTTCCTGGCTCATTTTCCATGAGCTCTGGGCAACTCCTATTACTGCTGTGTGGAGGTTTCTAACCACACTGGATGCCTCTTCCTCCCTCTGACATAACATAACATTTCAAATTCCCAGATAAATCAAAACTTTTGCTGGTGGGAACTGCATTTGCAAAAGACAAAAGTATATTTGAGCTGCCAGCTGCTGTTTGTATTCATCCATGTTTGTGATCCCTGTCGTTTGCTGTTAGGGAACAAACTTGACGTGTGTGGATTTTGATTTGCGTAAAACCACAGAGAATGTGGTGTTTGATCTGAGCATCTTAGAGAGCAAGAAGGATTTGGTATGTGAACAAAACTCTTCACTATTCTCTTGGGTAAAGGGCTTTGCACATCCACTCAGAGGGCAGAAACAACAGCATATGACTTAGGTGCCCAATTACACCCTGAGTGTCACCAAGGAGCTGAAGGACCAGCTCACTAATGCTTCGTAGTCTGAAAACAGGCAGTTGAAAGCTCCAGCAAAAGGTATACGATGCATTCAGGGTAATTGTGTGCTTTAATGCTTTGGGAAACAAAAAAGGTCTAAATATGCAGCTATCCCTAAGGAATTATCTGTGAGCTCTATCTGCAAATAATAGTTTAATCAGCTTATTTGGCTGCTCATGATCACAAAGCTGTTATTGATTAAAAATCATCCTTTTTGTAACAAAATAAGGCTGCAGAATAAAAATGAGATTCTAAGGTGATTCTAATGTGTCCTGCTCTGGCAATGCGATAAGGAGCACTTCTGTAGAAAACTAAAGAATTTCACAGCAAAAGGAGGTTCGGGGACTGTTACAGAGAAGTCTTTTCAGACTTTAGACTGAATTTGGACTTCTTTTCCTTTCTTTTCCCCCTCTTTCATTTCCTTTTTTTTTTTTTTTTTTTTTTTTTTTTTTTTTCCCAAGTGTATTCATGTTTCCTTGGGATCTGAATGGGGAAGAGGAATTTCTTTTAAAGGCCACATGGCTCCCTTCCAATTCTGATAGATAAAGTCAACCTGCTTGGCCCCACCAACAGGAAATAGGATGCTGCCCCTTTAAGCAGACTGTAAGGAGTATGGAATTACGGCTAACTTGGTTTGGAGCCTTTGTGTAAGGCTTTCAGGAAGAGATAAACCATTAATCATGCACAATTACTCTGACCTTGCATGAACTAAAGCCTCTCTGAACACATAAGATTACGCTCTCTGGGGACCTTGAGACACTGACACGATCAGCTCGTCCGAGGGCATTGGAAATGGCTGCACAAAATGGCTGAAAGCTTGGCCTTGCTTTCCTCCCCTTAAACCCGAGTCTGTCTTTCCACCCAGGACAGGATCCACCTGCTTGCCATGCAAACTAAGGAGATTTCCCTTGAACCAGGCTTTAAGTTCATGAGTGAAAATGATGGCAGTGCTGAAGGGAATAAATTACATTTGAGTTTTGAGATGTTTTCTAATACTTACTGAATTGGAGCATTTTACACTTATTTCTACTCTCTCCCTATGGGGATCCTCTTTTTCATTGGGGTTAGCACAGTACAAACATTATGGTCAGTGGCAGAGGTTCTTAGGTAGCTCTGCAGTGTAATTCACTTTTGCTGCTGTTATTCCTTTCCTGGTGCCAGCCTCAACTGTTCTAATTAGATTTTAGATTATGATTTTCAAGGTCAGTTACATTCCCTCTGTTAGTTTTGTTTAGGATTTCTTTGACTTAAACTCTTTAAGCAACCATGTTTCACACACCTACTATGATACACTTTCCTCTGTCTCTTCTATTTCCAACCTCTGGCACTAGCAGCAATACGTAAAATAATAATAACGATGGTAAATAAGCAACTAAGCATACTCATTAAGTAATTATTGATTGTAGCTTGTCATTTTTCAAAATTAGAGTGAGCTAAAAATGCATATGAACAGTTACAGAAGCTCAGGTGACTGACTCAGTGAAATGCAGTTCCTTGTTTGTTTGATCTTTCATCCTGTGTTTGATCCCTACAGCTTCATTCACTTGTCAAGTTTATACTGCTATAAATATTTTACTTACATATGTGATAATTTTATGTTATTTACTGTAGTGTGACACCTATTTTGAACAAATTTTACATTGCTATAACTATCTTTCCTCTGTCCACTGAAGTAGCAAATCTCTGATTTTTTAGAGATGTGGTTCTAAGAAGATGGAGATGGCTCATCCTCCATTAAGGAACTAGACAGGGGATTCCAAATTAAAATGTGGGTCCAGTTCTGAGCAGCGCCTCTGTGTTGCTCTACAGGAAGATGGGTAAGTCCAAAAGGAATAAATATGGTCTTCAGAGAGTGAATGATGCACAGAATGTGTATTAGGAACTTCTCCCTGAAAAGGGGTTTAGAAGGTAGAATCATAGCACTGAAGAATGTCCTGAGCTGGAAGGCACCCACAAGGATCACTGAAATCCAAAAGGTAAACAAAAGTAAAATACCACAAGGACAGCAAAGGAATTGCTTTACCAGCTAAGATCTCTGGCAGTAATGTCAGACTCGTTGCTTCAGGACATCAGTTGCTCTCTGACTCTGAAGATAAATGAGAAATTATTTTATAAGGAAGGTTTCTCCAGATTGTTTGCTGCAAGCCTTCTGCACAGTGTCCCTGAATGTTTTTGTAGATTTGGTTCATGGGTTTGGTAACAACTGATTCTGGTTTGTATCAGAAGGGTACTAAAAAGCTCCCTGTGCCATTAGGCATTGAGGATGAGAGCCTGGTTTGAGGGAGCTGTCCAGTCCTTGCTGAAGAAGATGCATACTGTGCTACTTTTATGGATATTTTATTAAGTTTTTTTTCTTCTTTTATGTTTTCCACTAATGTATTCTAAACGTGCAGCCAATGGTTAAAGGGGTGTTGGTTCTAAGAAATATTCACTGAAAACAGAACAAAACCAAAAGTGTGGTGCTAAGGAAGAAACTTGTTCTGATTGTGGTGCTGCAGGGCCACAAGTGCTCATGGCATTCTTGGGCAGCTTGGGCCTACAGCCAGTTTTCAGAGAAGCATGTATCACAACCCTGCTCCTCTTAGGAAATGGGCTGTGGAAGGAATGGGAATTAGCTATGAGAGGGAAAAGGCAGGAGAATGCTATTAGGAGGGGATGAGGGGAGTTTGTGCTGCAGGAGTCAAAATCAAACAAAGGTAGATTCTTATCTGATGTAGCCCAGCTGAAGTCAGTGTCAGAGTTGCATCAAAATCATGCTTGAAGTGAGCAGTATCTGTCCCACAATGGTTTTCTGCTTTGTTTTTAGTCCTGTTGCACCTTCTTGTGACCAAAGATGTGGAAAGATTCATTGTAACAGGTTTTAAAGTGGAACAATTCTTTATTTGAAGGGAAAAGGACAACCCACTGCTCTTTGGGTTCAGTCCAGGTGTGCATTCTGTATCTAGACTGCAGTGCTGTCAGTACAGCTGTGTAGCTCTTCCTGAGGCAGCTGTTAACAAGCTGGCCTTGATACTTCTGTCTGTGCTGCCAGAACCATAATAGACTCCATGTGTGCCTAATCCAAAAATATTATTGACTCTGCCTCTCAGTATACTCCTAGGAGTACTGATGCTCACTACCTTAAAACTACCTCAGCCATGTGTATTCAACCTGTTCACACTTTGGACTGAAAGGGTGGGTATTTTCTTTAGTTTTGGATTTGATTTTACAAAATCTAAAACCTGATTGAACAGCTTCTGCAAGTAAACCTGTCCTGGTTTTACTATTCTCCATTTGGAATCTGAAAGGCTTTGTTTGTTTGTGTCTGAGAGATAAAAATGGGGAAAGAGACAGTCAGGCAGCAGAGATTTGTGTAGATTATTCTCTGCTGCTGGCAGTCCAGGTGACTCAGTTAAAGCAGTGGAAGAGCTGGCTGAGGACTGTTCCATCCTAATAGGGGAGAGAGAACTCCTGGGGTTAAAGGCAAGAGCATCCCTTTAATAATTAGGACAGATCAGAAGTGGAGCAAAATGTTCTTGCAGCTGAATCAGCTGCCCTCTAACCAGCCTGGAGTCTGGAGCTGGGGCCTGATGGACACTTGTACAGAATGCAATTTAATCTGTAATGGCTGAGGAGGACTCCTCAAAGTCTGCAGCAAATGGCAATTATTGTCCCTTTTTGTCACATCCCCCCCAACCAAAACAAAAAAAGAGGAAAATTAATGAAAATAACAACAGGGAAGGATCCTAACTAGCATGCCCTGCCTCCCCCTTTCTCTTTAAAAATCCTCTGCAATATAGTGACTGAAATGAGCTGCCCAGTATAATAAAATCTCTGGAGCACCAATGTGAAACAAGAATTCCTCCCCCACACACAGGCACACACACCCCTGCTCCCTAATGAGCAGGGAGACGCCAGCTTGGGGGCTGCAGCCAGTGTTAAATTAGCAGAGAAGGCCATCGAAGTGGGCTGACTCCAGCATAAACTGCCTTAAGTGTCTGTTTATTAAATCACACCAGCGCTTAGAGTCTGCCCTGCTGCCACATCAGAGCTGTCTGCACACAGACAAACCCTGGCCAGTCCCGGGGGACCCTGGGCCAACTGGATACTGGTGGTAGTAAAGGCAGGGGGAGGAGGGAGC
This sequence comes from Cettia cetti, assembly GCA_013401135.1. Taxonomy (NCBI): domain Eukaryota; kingdom Metazoa; phylum Chordata; class Aves; order Passeriformes; family Sylviidae; genus Cettia; species Cettia cetti. The sequence continues at coordinate 10,857 of VZUI01039135.1, forward strand.
AGCGCTCACCAACAGCCCCTCGTTAGGTTCCATCATGGGTTATTCTTCTAGGGCAGAAAATCCTTTATCTAGGGTCACTGTTTGCATTTGTAGCGGTGGGGAAACCATAAAGTTGTGTTGCTTTCTCCTTGTTATGAAGCAGGAGTTGAGGCAGGCATTTACTTTCTAAATTGCTGTGTCTGAGCCTTGGAGAGTGGCTTTGCCATGTCAGTTCTTACAGGGAAGTGCGGCCTTCACTTTCAACTCAATCCTTCAGTTACAGCAGGAGAAGGTTGTTAATACCCAATGATTTTCTAAAGGAATTCCCTGGTCTCAACCTAGCTAAGCCTCTGGAAACAAAAAATTCTACTGGTTAAACCTTAAGTCATCATATTAAAGGAGGAAAAAATCAAAATGCTTCTGTATATTTGCACAGTGGGAGGTAGAGTGAGGGTTTTATTCCAGATGGGACATCTACGCTTGCCTGCTAAACAGTAATATTACATATTCTGCAGTTAAGGCAGACAGGAGGGAGATAGCCAAGCTGGAAACCTTGTTCTGTAAGTCAGGAGACATCACTTCTATTGCTGCTAGTTCTGAAACAAGAACCCTACTACATTCCCTTCTTTCTCAAGGACTGTTTTTTTACAAACACAATTGTAACCAGCGCTGCTAGTTTATGACTTTGCTGCTTACATTACCAATGGGCCTGTCTTGGTCTCTGCTCTACTCTTCCAAGATAAGTGTTCTTTTTTGCATAAATCCTCAGAAAGAAATCTTGGGAAGAAGCGGATAACTCTCTCATCCCATATGGAGGCATAGAATGGAGTTTTGGGAAAGTGTCTGAAATTGTTTTTTCTCATGAATTACATGGGCTTGCTGAACAGCTCTTTAATTTGTCATTCTACCACTTAGGCATGATCTTTCTCTACAGTGAGATTTTTAAGATTCTAACAAGTTTCATCCATGTGTTGTCAGATCAGGATGTTGAATGTACAGCATGTAGGTCCATTTAACCAATCTGTGGATACTTGTGTTCCATACTCAGCCTGCTGGTTTATGTCTTCCATGAGGGATTGTTGCTGCCTATAGGCTTCCAGAGGCTCCATTGCAGCCCAGATGCCACTTTCTGTGAGAGCAGGTTTGGAGTCATGGTCAAACATCCTTTTGTGAGGTGGCCCATTGACATTGGAGAGGACCAGCAGTTGTTGAGCCAATTTGTATGAGGAAGGAGCCATGTAAAGTTTAATATGAAGTGGTTGGTTTAGCTGGCAAAAAGGGAGAGGTGGGCTGTTTTCCATTTCCCTTTAAAATGTCAAACACTAATAGTCTCTTCCGATCATCCTGAGATTGCCAAATAATTGACTCCCGCCTACAGCAAAAACCTCCCTGATCCACAAAGCAGGAAGCTGATGACAGCAATTGCCTGAACGTGTCCAAATTAGTCAACTCCTGGCAACCCCAGCAGGGTCAGCAGTGGCAGCCAAGGGGTCGCAGGGCAGCAGGAGATGGAGGTTGGAGATTGCCCTGCTTCCTGTGCCCTCTCATGCCTCCAGGACATAGCAAGGACATGAGGGATTCCCAGCTGGAGCAGCCAGCACCTGAACTGCATGTCCAACAGAGATGTGTTTATCCAGAGGATCTGCTGTAAATTAGCCAAAACGGGGGCTTAGGGGCAGAGTGGGGAAGTGCCTGTCCCTGCGAGTGGCAGCAGAACACGTTTGTGTGGGGTGAGCTAGTGTCACACAGCTCCAGCTGGGTTTTCTCCAGAGTTTCCCTACTCTGCTGTGTGGGACTGACCTGTTTACAACTTGCTGGGGTCTGTCCCAGGGCTGGATTATTTTTTCTGTAGCTTCATTTTTTCTCCCACATCCTTGCAATTGACTGCAGGAAGATGTATGGACATAGAGTAGTTAGGAATATGCACAGAGCCTCGGAGAGAGGAGCCAGAGAAGGGTGTCTGCCAAGCCATTCCTGAGCCTCTTCAACACATCCAGTTATGTGTGCTGGGTGGTTTGGTTTTATAAAATGGTGGCAGTAAAGCAGCAAAGAATCACTGGCCCCATTGCCCTTTGAAAGGACTTCAGTGTGCCTGTGACTTCTTGAAGGCAACTCAAGCATCTAAGGGTTGTGGCCTTTTCAAAAGATTATTTTAGGACTCAGAGAGAGGACAGAGAAAGAGAGAAGCACTGTCTCAGAGCTCCCAAGCAATACCTCTGTTGTTACAGGCAGGATGAGAAAGTTTTAAGAGCAGGCTCTTTGTGTGCTAGGCTGTATTCCTGTCTGTGCTTCCTAAAGCAGAGGAGCTGGGGACAGGAGCCTGCCCTGACAGCTCCCTGAGCACGCTGCTGCAGGTCAGGACCTCTGCCCGGGGAAGGAGCACTGCCTGTGGGCCTCCCACGTCTGCTCACGGAAAGCCTGGCTGGACGCTCTGTCACACTCTGACAAAGGTCACTTGTACATCCCATCTTCTAAAAGGTCACAGCATGACCCCAGGTGCAGGAGAAGAGGAGGAGGGAGAAGGCAGCTTTCTCTCTCTCTCTCTTTTTTTTTTTTTTTTTAATTTGTTACCACTTCCTGACAAAATATACCTTGTCTTTGCTCTTGTACTGCCCCCTCTCTCAACCTGCACTGGCACTTTCTCTTTCTAAATGCTACACCAATGCTCTCCCTTTTTAAGTTTCAATGGCTGGTTACTGGATTGTTTCCTCTTTATGCACTTTGTTCTCTCTACAGAGCTGTAGCTGTTGTCCTCAATGAATAAGCAAACTCTTCCAACCTCACTGTGCCCTCCAGATGTAGACTTCTCTGAGCACAGTTCCTCACCACAGCTTGTGTGAGATACATGAGCACAAACTGCTACATGGGTAGTTTTTCCCTCCAGGGCTGGGTGGGGGGTAGATACCAATCCTTCTCTTTTTCATTCCAGTATATAGCAGTAAATGGATACATCTCCTGATGGGAAAACTGCCTTCCCTTGCTTCTTTTTGGCAGTGATTACATGGGCCAGTGGGACAAGGAGGACAGGTAAAGGCCAGATGCTTAGGTGTCACACACTGCTGCAGAGTTGTTTCCCAAACTAGGATTTACAGAACCAGCTAGAGGATGAAAACTATGTGTTCTTCTTAACTTAAATAAGGCCCAATGGTTAACAAGACATTTATGTGCAAACCTGTAAGGCTTCAGTTCAGAACTAGTGTCTTTAACTGGTAGATCATCCTCCCAGCATGACTTGAAATTTTTCCCTCTCATAGAATTTGAAGCAGCAGTGGAATTATTTTCTGCATTTCAGATGCTAATGGAAGGGATAAATACAGGGGGTTTCTTGGTCTGCACATTTTAATAATTAGTTTCTTAAGGGCTGGAGTGAAATGGTGGACATGATTCCCTGGGGACTGCAGGGACTTGTCACAGATGCTGGACATGGTCCTTCAAACAGCAGACATGAGACATTTAAGTTTTAGAGATGCAGCTGACTTTGTGAGGGGGATAACTTGATACAAGTTATTTTATTTACAGTATTCATTCTTCACACAGAATTTCCTTAAGATGTTTAAGTAGAGATATAAAGAGTTAGAGAAACAGAGAGGAGTCTCTTTTCTGGAAACTTACTATTACTTTTGAATAGGAAACAGCCTGTCCCTGGCTTGTCTTTGGAAAATAGATGGCCAAGTTTTCACTTTAAAATGTAATGATCTGCATCTATCTTAGATCTCTCTGTAAGGGCTCTTATTGCTCACATAGGTGAGTCACATCTCTCAGTATGTTTTTTAAGATAGTGTTCCTTTAATAGAGGTGCTTGCTGTGAGCCCAAAATAATTAAATATCTCAAGACTGTCTTACTTTCAGTTGTGCTAATACCCTAAAAAATCCACATCTAATTCCCAGGATCTCAAAGGAAATTGATGTAGCTTGCAGACTGCCCACCAGGCCAGTGTACCTGTTCCTGACCTTTAACTAAGCAGATCGATGGAATTCTTGTGTATTGGCCAGACCACAAGAAAGTCAAATTCTGTGGAGAAGTAGAAGTTGTATAAGATCAAAAACTAGGTCATGGCTTAGCTGAGAATGCCAATGAACAGGGCTACCTGTTGAGCAAAAAAAGGAAGAAATAGCCACGATGAAGAATACCCAAAGGTGGTTTTCCAGGTTCCCAGTCAGAAAGGAGACTGTTCCACTAATTGGGTCTTAAAAGGTCTTTTCTAGTCTGTTTAAATTCTTACAATATGCCCCTCACTGAGATATGAGGGTGTCTGTCTAAAGATGTCTCTCTTTTCATTCTTTTCAGCTGTGTTTGTTTTCCTCCCTCCCCTTACCCATTCTTTGCAGGTTCCTGAAGAGCATTCAGACCCCATGAGGGGGTCTCTACAGATCTCCTAAGAAGATTAAGCTCTCTGAATATTTCATGTCCCTGATTGACAGCTCTTGAGGACCTCTTGTAAGCCTGGCGCCCGTATTCTTGTTTAAAAAAAAAAAAGAGAGGGAGACAAGAAAATCACATCCACAGAAAAAAAATTGATCCTATGGGCCCGACCTCTGCTGACAGAAGGCACTAGACAGAGCAGCTCCTCCCGGACATCTCCCCCTCCTTTCCCTCCCACTAGTCTCTACTGTGAAATAAAAGAAAGGTAATGGGATTTTAAGAGGCAAGGAATAGGCAGAAGAGGAGGGGGTGGTTGTGCCCCCTCCGCTGAGCCCCAGCGCGGCGGCTGCTAGTCCCTCAAGAGCCATTGTGCGCCCCTGTCCCTGGCTCCCGTTCTGCGCCGCGCCCGCCCTTCCCTAACGAGCTGCGGGCCGAGCCGCCGGCCCTCATTAGGGGCTGAGCCGGGAGCCAGCCCCGCGCTCCCCGTTCCGCCCCATTAAGGGTTTGCCCCCTGCTTGACAGCGGGGAAAGGGAGCCGGCGACCTGTAAATTCTCATCAGGCTGCTTGAGAGCCTCCCTGCCCCCTCAGTCAGTCTGCAATAGGCAGCTGAGAAGTTTCTGCTTTATTTAGAGAGGCAGGGCCAAGCAGATCTCCTCACATGCTGGGTTTAGGAGTCGTTCCGTGGTGGAAACAGGGGAATGAAGATGAGGGGGAGAGAAGCAGAAAGAAACAGCTCTGAGCCCTTCTTACAGCTGGAGCACAGAGAGATTCCTGCTGTGCTTGTTGTAGATACCAGTGTTTGACTGTAATGTCCTGTGTTGCTCTGCTCCATGCTAAGAAATTGGCACAGTTTCCTGCTGGCAAATTTATGGGAATCATCCGTGGTGCTGGGGATACTGCACAATTATGACCATGCAGATAAATGCAATGGTCACTGCTGAGTGATTTAGGGGACTCCACCAACTTTTGCAGTACTTTAACCTTTTCCTTGCTCAAGACTTCAGAGTTGCTGAACTCAGTTGAAAGTCTTCTCTTTAATGTTAGACTTGCCTTCTCAGCATGATTAATCTCTATTAAACTTGAATATCCTTTCTGTGTAAGTTCAGTGTTTCTGTGTGAGGTATGGCTGGACACTCCAGCAGTGGCACTTTGGACCATGTGAGTAGGGGACTCTTTGAGGTACATGTAAGACATCTCATTAAAAGACATGGGCAACTTCATAAAGCATCTCTTGAGCCAGCTAGTTATCCAATAACATCACCTTTAAAAAGTCAATTATTATTTTTATCAACTGATTGATGCCCCATTTATTTGCAATAGCCATCTTGGTGGAATGCCAGTGCTGTTCCTCAGAAGTGCTTATCCTGCCAGTGTTCTCTGGATGAGGCATGCACCCTATGTTGCAGCTCACTGTTTGGATTTGAAGGGAAGAGAAGAGCATCTGAGTGTTGATAATCATCATGGACAAGGTTCATAGGCAAACAGAATCAAATTAAGCTTTGGCTCTTGATTAGTCTCACACCACTGGTATCAAGTTTTATAAATGCTTGATTGTTAGGCCAAAATAGTGTCACCCCCAATTTAGACTTTTTGTCATTTGTTACTCCTGGCACTGCCACCCTGTGCACTGCCTGTGTGCCTGGGTATACTGGGCAGACATCAAACTATTCCAAAACAGTGCCAGTGGGTTTGGAGGAATTTAATTCTCTCCTACTGAAATGAAAAGATGGGACATGGAGTATATTTTCATGTTTCCTGTAGCCACTGAAATGAAGTGGAAAAAACTATTCAGACTTCCTCATAACCCTACCAGAGTCAGGAAGATGGAATCCTGTGTCTGGAAACATTTTTCTAAGTTTTGAAAGAGGAAGAACTATGCCCACCTTTTTCTTGTAGTGGGTATAGTCTCTATAGACAAAATCCTAGATCTAAGGTCGGTGAAACCCTTTTTAATTCCAGTTCTGTAGTATAAGGCTTTCCTATCTGGTTCCTTAAAATCCCTTCCTCTACTCAGCTTCTTTGTCAGGCTGAGCAGAGCAGCTGAGAATGACAGAGCCTGGAGACAAAGCTATCCTTGAGTCATTCCCAGCTTCTGACGTGGTTTGCCCAGTCTCTCTCATGGACACAGAGAAGGAGCTTTTCAAAACTCACTGAATGCCTCCCATCCTCTCATCACTCCTCTTTCAATTTCAGATGAGCAACAAATAAAGCAGGGAAGGCTGAAGGTCATTTTTCTCGATGGCAATCTGCTGGCCTACTCACAGACTTCTGCTTCTCATCAACCATGCTATTTCATCTGTAATTAAACTAGAGGTGGTTTTTCTGGAAGGAATCTGCTGATGTTTGGGACTAACGGGGTATATTCACTACAGAGCTCTGAGGTATCTTACCTGCATTGATAAGACTAGGGCACAAATCACACATGCTGTGCTCCTGCTCTGATGCTCTGGAGAAGCCTGTTTGCCTTCCTCTTCTATCTGTACAGAGACTTGAGGGAGAAATCCTTTCCCTGATTTAGAGCAGTGGGGTATAAATGAGCAAGCAGTAAAAATATCCCTTAGTGCCTCAGGAGAACTCTAAAGATCCTCATGCACTTGTGTGTGGAAATGGTCAAGGAGGCTTTGTTTCTTTTTCCAGAAGCTATTCTTATCTCTTCTATTATGTGTGGTGCCATATAGAGCTTATTGATAATATCACATTTTTCTGGACTAGTCCTAGGAAAATGTCTGTTTCTAGACACCTGATACAGACCAACATACTGCTCTGCAAAGCAATCCTTAGCTCCCTACAGAACTGTGGAATAATACAAGTTGGAAAAGATTTTTGGAGGTAATACAATCCAAGCTCAAAGAAGAAGGGGAGAGCATTTCAGAATCCTGCTCCATCCTTAATCCCATACAACCATCTTTTCCCATTAGGGTTTCCAAGAGTCAGCATTGCCACATCCTGCCAGCCCTCCCTGCTGGAGTGGCCTTCTGCAGTGGCTGTAGCCAGAGGAGGCTGTGTGACCTCTGTGTGGAACTGTGGAACAGAGGTGGGCTGGGTTTGCTTCTGGAGCCTCAAAATTGGAAGTTCATGGCACTCATCCAAGTGGAAAACTGCTCAAAGCTATAGTGCTGGGTATGCTAAAAAGTGGTTATCACAGTAACAGAAGGAGAAAACTAAGGGTTTTCATAATGAATAAAAAAATAGTAATGGATAATCTATGTTCTTTTTTGAAATGCTTATCCAGGTTCAAAACCAGACTGAAATTTAAACTTGGTTTATAGGGTTCTGAAATTTCTGGATAATTTTTTCCATTTTAATTTGTGGTTAGGAATAGAACCAGAAAGACCAAGATACCTCACAATTTATTTGAGTGTTTGGAGTTGTGAGGAGAAGTAAAAATGTACTAGAAATCACACACAAGCTAATAATTTTCTCTAAGGTTTGGAGGCCAGTTTTGCAGAGTTGGGAGGTTTGCTACAGTTTGCAGTTAGCAGTCAGGAGTGGGTCAAAACCAGGGTCTGGGGTTGCAGGGAGTTCTGTGTGACTGGGATCCCATAAAGACTAGAAGGTTTTCTCCCCATTAGGTTGCACTTGTTGCTCCAAAGCAGGTTTGGAGGGTCACTGCCTTTGCCTTCCCTCATAAAAATAAAATTTTCACAGGATGTTATCAAAGGTCTTAAGAATGTCCCTTTGTCTGAGGGAGTGAAGATGTCAGCAGAGAGAAACACTAACTTTGTCATCCAAAACTAAGTTTTTCTATAGAAAAATGGATGACATTTATGTTTGCAGATACTGTCTTTTGCCTTGAAAAAGCTGGCTAAATTTGGAGTTGAAATCCATGACACATTTTCAATAGGGTTGAGAGAGATTCTTCTTTAATCCATTTTGCCAATAGTGAGAGCTGCAAATGTACCGTGACCTAATGCAGTACCAACTGTAGGTGTTTGGAAGTGTTTGGGGAGGAAGGAGTTAAGGATTCTGCTCCATGAGCCATCCACAGCAGGGAATGACCCAGTTTAAAAGGGTTAACAGTATTTGGTTTTTCAGAACTATTTGTTATATCAAGTTAGTGCAGCAGAGGTCACCCAGGTCACTGTGCCTCCCCCTTCCCTTTCCATCCCCAGCCCCTGCTCCGTTCCTTGTTTCTCCTCTAATCCGATGACCTCAGACACAGCTCTTTCCTTATGATGTTCTTGACAGCATCTTCAGACAATATGCAGCTCGACGCCAGTTGTCTTTCCCTTTTTCTCCTGTCCCTCAGGAGAAAACCTGGGATGCTAAAAGGCACTTTGTGCAGTGGGGAAAAGCCTCAGCAATTTGTTCTGTGGTTTTTGGACAAGAGTAGCTCAGAAAACAATTTTCCATGTATATGCTCTGTTAGCATGGCTGTCTTCTCAGTGTGTGTGTTTGGGTGTTTTTTCTCTATTTTGTCTGTGTGTGTGTGATTAAATTCTCATTTATCCACTGTACATTCTGGTCCCTTCCATCATGATGTCACTGACTGTGACTTGCCGAAGCTCAGAGCAAATGCTTTTTGGGAGTACAAGTTAACTGTTTACAAATGGGAAGGTTTGGCTGGAATTTGTTTTTGGGCTTAGTGATCAAATGAGGTCAGACTTGCTACTGTAACTGAGAGTTAAGTACAGAAAACCTTGCCTAGAAGGCTCTCATCCTCTTCCCTCCCCTCTGACCATCTTCTGCCAATCAAAGTTTCTCTTAGATTTTTGTTCAGTGTATCTTTTTTCAAAGGTACTGAAGGCCCACAGAAAAACACAACCTCAGGTGCTTGGTGTTTTTGACAATTAGACTAGAATTAGGCAATGACTATTATGCTTATATATTTTTTCACCTTACCGGCATCACTACATTCTATCATACCATCCACAAGGAATAGGATACAAAACACCCTACCTGATATGAAACCAGGAAGTCTCATTTTCCTGCTTCCTCAGTTGCTTGTTTTACTGTGTTTCCTATTCTCATCTACCTTGCCTCTTTGACATTCACTTAATTGATTTTTTTAAAAGAATGTTCCTTGCTTCTGATTTTATTGTGTTGCTTATTGTGCAGCCAGAGCTAGAGGAGTTACACTTGCTGTTGGGGGTACACTTAGACTGTTTTTATCCCTCTGCTGTGGTTTGACTGCTTTCCGAGGGTTGTGCTTTGCTTGTACTAGAAAGATGGGTAGTGTAGTCCTGGATGTCCTAAACCTCCTGAGGGAAGTGAATGGTCACCAACAAGCTGCTGCTGGTAAAGTTAAAGCTGTTTCTTGCAGCCTTTCCAGGGCTGGGGAACTGCCAGACCTCAGTGTTTTTAACAGATCTGAGGGATCAGTGAGAAAAAATGTCTGTGCATATTTGCTTGAAAAGCAATTTGCAACTCCATTGTGTATGGCTTTCCTTTGCTTCTTGGTCATGTTCAAGTACGTAAGAGTTATTAATGTGAATGTTAATTAGAAAATAAAGTTTAAGGCTGTGTCTTCTGTTGGAACTTTTTTATACTATGAGAAAATTCAATTCTATTTAGTTCAGTCACCACAAATTGATGAATCAGGAGAGCAGAGCTTTACATTCAAAGTTTCATGTAACTTGCAAAAGTAAAGTTCAAGTAATACTTTCCATTGCCAGTCTTTTCAGCTCCCAACTTGCCTCTCTGTTAATGTTACAAAGTTGTTTTCCCAGTGGCATGACCAATGGCACTGGTAGCAGTCAAAATTATTATTGTGAGTTGCTTGCTGCGCTGGAGGAATCAGAACAAATGGTGATTCTGCATATAGTGTATGTTGGAGTTGGATGATACTTGTGGGTCCCTTCCAGCTCAGAATATTCTGTGATTCGATGGAAAATATGTTGAAATCATAAAAAATGTTGGCTAACCAACTTCTTCAGCTGAGCAACGTTGAACCTCTTGGAAGAAAAGTGTTTTAAGTTTCACCTTCTTTAACCTTAGGTGGAACATTCCTAATGTTTCATGTTAGCCAGGATAGTGCAGGTCTTGAAGCCAGTATCTGTATGTTTCAGAGCTTTCGTCCAGGTTCTCTGGGAGAGTTTCAAATCCTTCCTCCAGCACCTGCCCAGATGTTTCAGGATTCTAGAGAGTCGTGGCATTGTTGTGTCATTTATTATGCAGTTCTCTCACCATTGGCCTCAGCACTACAGGTTTTTGGAAGCATGAATGTGATGGAGAAAGGCAGTATCTGGAGGCATGGAACCCTTTCAATTTTTGTTTGGTTTTTTGGGTTTTTTTTTTCCTTAAAGAAAAGGGCAAGACCCTCTTCTGTCATTGCAACACTCATTTTACCCACCAAGTCATCTAGGCCAAAGGACACTGTAACAGGGACATTCCCAGGAATGGAAGATGTCCAGTTTCTGTGGGAGGAAAGAGAGCATCAAAACAGGAATGGAAACTGGCAGGAGGAGCTCGGAAAGGGCAAAAGTTTCCAGCTCAGAGAGACAGAGAGGAAGTCAGTGAGTGCAAAAGGATTCCCTCTCTCCCCACTTCTCAGCCCCCACCCTCTGTCCTTCCTCCACACCCTACCCGGGGAGATGGGAGAAGAAACTTGGCAAGCCATCTTGTCGCCAATCAATCTGTGGTGTAACAATTAGCACTTAAGCAGCACTCACGCTAAACACAGACTCAGAAAACACTTACAAAGGAAAAGAAAAAAAAACCTTAAACCCCAACACAACAACAACAGGGGAAAGCTGGAACAGATCAATGCCAAGCCAACCAGGAGGCACCTAATATCCCATTATTGACAAGGCCGATAGCGCTTTAAGTGTGTGCTCTCCATGCTGAGCAATTAGCGGCAGGACCAGTGCGGTGGAGGCAGCTCCAGCACAAGAACGCACCCCCCGCTGCCCAGCGCTTCCCCCAAGAGGTGTTTGATGACAGCTTCATTTGTTAGCGAGATCCCAATAGCTGCCGGCGCCGGCATCCTTTCCATTACGGAGCAGAGTGCGAGGGGAGCTGGGCAGTGGGTCCGCTCCCCCCGCTCCCCCGGCCTGTGGTAACAGAATACAGTAGACACGGAGTCTGTCTGTGCGCTGCCTAAATTGATTGTAATGGCTTTCTTAACGTGCTGAAAGAGCCGACTGTTTTCTCGCCTCGAAGAAAGGCCGGAGGAAGGAGGAAGTGACTCCAGCGGCTGCGGCACAGTGGATGAAAGTAAACTTTTGTTTAGTAAAGACCAGCCGACTGCAGACTGTCTCTGGCCTTTCAGCTGGCTCTCAGCAGCACTGTGTTTGAGAAGAAAGGGGAGAAGGTAGAGAACAAACTGTCAGCTTCCTGCCTTGGCTCTTGCTCCCGTGCTTACCCTGCTCGTCTGGCTGCACCTCCCAGAAGCACACGGAAAACCTCTTCATGCAGGGGGTCTGGTTCCAGAAGGTGCCAATAGGATAAGGCTTTCCAAGGGAATTAATGCTTATGGACAATAGGGCATGTGTGCTTTTAAATGCTTGGCTAGGCTGAGGCTTACCTCAAAAAAGGTGTGCTGAGCTCTCATAACAGCAGAAGCTAAGCCAAGCCTGGAGAGGATACGACCCTCTGAAGAGTATCCAAACAGCATCTGTTACTGATAAACTGTGTTTATCTGGAAGCCCAGAGCCATCCTGAGACCTCCCAAGTGGAGAGACGTGTCCCACGTCAGAATGTCTGTGTGGTCAGATAAAACCATCCATCAGTCAGTCAGACGTGGTCACCAGAGCAAACCAGCAGGTGCCACTCAGGTACTCTGCTGCTCTCAGGTGTGCTGCAGCCTGTCCTGCTAATCTTTACTGTATTGGCTGGGAGCTACCAAGAGTAACTCAAATACTTCTATCTTAGAAGAACCATTGCACCACACCTGAGCAGCCTTTGGCAACAAATAAACTGGGTGACAGATGTTCAGGCTTTTCTGAGAGGCAACTGTGTGTGTTTGTAGTACCTCTGTACTGGAACCTGCTCAGTCAGTGTGGGTCTGGGGTACCAGAGGCTCACTTCTTAATCACTCATCACTGGAGGTATGTTTTGGTTCCCTCTTCTCTTTCCATGGAATTAATGGAGTCTCTTAGAGGTACCACAGACTGTTAGGTACCACAAAGGATGAGGAGGCATCTGGTGTGCAGGTACTGCCATAGTGTGAGGAAGAGGAAAAGAACTCAAGTTCTCCACTGCCGTGTCACTCAGGTTGCAGATGGTCCCACACCTTCCCACCCTTGCCTGGTTCCAGACATTTATTTATTCTTAAAGTTAGATCTTGTGAGTAGAGAAAGGGGCTGCAAAGTACAACTTCTCACGCTGCTGTAACCAGAAGCTGCTCTTTGCTTCTGACCAGGAGGCTTTAAGATTATGCCAGATGGGGCCATTAAAGCTGTGCAAACAATAAGGAACACATAGGGGAGTCTGTTAATGGGTTTCTTTTGGAAGCATCAGCTGGAGCTGCTGAATGAGGCACATGACCTATTTCAAAAAGCCACTTGAGAAATCTGTCTGACTGCTGAAAGGATGGGATTTCTTACCTTCCCTGTTTATGCCAAGCCGCTAAGGATCTGCCATGCTGGATGCTCACACACTCCTGTGTTTGCAGTGTTGCTCACTTGCCAATACACTTTATGGCTCGTGCGCTAAAGCTCTGAGATCCTGGGCTGGAGGAAGTGTCCCAAACATGTTCTGGGCAGGAAGGAAGCCACATGTAAGGAGATGGCTTCCATAGAAATGTTGTTTCATAATCCCTTCTGGGAAGGGGGAGCCCACAGCGAGTGCAGATTTTTTCCATGGTTACAAACTAGCATTTTGCATGGAGATCTAGCAGCATGGTTAGAGGTGGCTGACAGAACACTGCGAGCCCAGAAGTTCCTTGGCCTTGAGTCCTGATGGGGGCTTATGGGATCAGAAATTGTGGTATAGCTTGGCAAAGCTCTGAGTTTCAGCTCATGTGAGGATCAGCTACTGATCCTCTTTATGAAGGGAAATGCTTCTACCTGCAGTGGTTAGAGGAAAAATGATGTGATGGAGGAAAAAAAAATTCAGATGTGCTCCTTGGCAGAATCCAGATCCTAAATTGCTTCAGATTGTGAAGGTATTTTCAGTCAACGTTTTGTGGAAGAATACTCCAGCATCCTAGCTTGAATTTGAGCCCAGGGAGCTGGTGATGCAGGGGAGAATCAGTTCCACAGTGTGCATTGTGTGCTGCTTCATTGAATTGGGTTTGAAAGAGGAGGATTCTCTGAGAAAATATAGAACACTAATTTCTCAATTGAAATTTGACTCACTCTGCTCAATTCTTTACTGTTTGAAGGACAGTCTTATGATTTTATGAAGGGCAGATCAGTCATCTTATGCCATTAAACCAAGATGGAAACTGTAGGAGAAGGGTTGAGTCTTCATTCTCTGCAAGGGAGCAAGGCTTGTTCTCTTCAGATGACCCACTCCTGACTGGTGCTATTGTATTTATCTCATAAATAGTACAATAGAAAGGTGGTGTTCTTGCTGACATAAAGGAAACAAGACTAGAATCTACCTTGGAGAACACCTTTAGGAAAAGCATGAAGTTAAACATTACATTTATTTCTATCTTGCCAGTTTGGCACAGACATAAATGGGAGTGTTTGGTTTGCATTGTGTGTTTTGTCAGATTCTCTGTCAGGAATTCAGTGGCTGATTATTAAGCTCAACTTGGACACAAACTTGGAATATTTTATGTGGCAAAATCAAATTTGCAACCCCTTCAAACTACTGGTGTATTCTACTTGGCATGGCAAACAGAAAATTTTACTTTGAGAGAACAACCTGATACTTAATTTGTCTTCCTCCAAAGGTCTTTTCTTCAGTTTTCATAGGCAGCAGTAAAGAAAAGTTCCCTGACTAGGGAACTTTCCATGTATGATCACTTCTTGCTTTGGCTGCAGACAAGAGAGGGAAGAAAATCTGGTCTAGTTGTTAAATCTCCAAAGGTGTGAATATGCCATTCTGCAAACCCTTCAAGACCCTTGCCTGTGCCTGGGAGCCTTTCCCATCTGACAGGAAACATCTCCTGAAGGAAAGTCAACTTGAAGTGTTTTCTCTCCCACTTGCCACCTTCTAACTTTGGTTGCTGAGAGAAGAGAAAGGCTTTTAACACTATGCAGTGACCCAACCCTAAGTACAGTCTCCTGGAGTTGATCTAGCTGGGGAGACGGGAGGTCAGCTGCAGGGGGCAGAAAAAGTGAGAGAAACCGTGTCAACAGGCTGCTCCTGCCGTGTCTGAGTGCTGAATGATGAGCCTGGGACATGGGCGAAGGAGCCAGGGTGCTCACCTGGAAAATGTTGCAGGAAGCCTGTCATGAATGTTTAAGTGCTGACAAGATGTGTCGGAGATATCTTTGCAGTGCATTTAGGATAAAGGTGACCTTTCCTGAGGGTCCTGCTTCACAAGGGAAATTGCTGCTCTGGTTCATAGAGGAGGGACAGCAGCAGCTTGATGAGGGGGACTGAAGTCATTTTTCAATATGGAATAGTGCTGCTGTACTTATGTAAGGACTAAAAGGGCAGGGGATGGTGGAGTTTTAATTCTGCCATCATCCCATAATCCATAGGTGTGATCCCAAATCAGGTGAAACCAGCAAAAACACATTTTGCCCAAACAGATTTTGAAGCAAGCCCTGTTTCAGGAACATCTCCAGATCTCCAGTAAATCCTTTGATCAAATACATGACTTCTTTTTGAAAAATATCCATTGGATGAATCAGCTGCCTTTCAGCTGTGAATTGTATCCCATGTTACATCTAGGGTAACATGTTGCAGATGAGGTTGGAGATGGCATTGGACAAATCTGATTCCAAAGACTTGTGAGTAGCTCTTGAAGGGAAAGAATTTGCTTTTGGAATTAGATTTTCTATAGTGAATTGGAATTGTCTTAAGAAATAACAGCTCAGTGGGTCTTAGCGTGTACTTCCCAATGCCTTGTCAGGGAACACCCAGGGAACACGCGCACCATGGAACAGAAAGTGCCTTGCAAAGAGGCAACTACCTGCCTAATTCAGTGACAGTTTAAATTGCTGAAATGAAGTGACTTCCTTGCAGTTTTCCTACTTAGGATATGATAAAGAACAACAGAACCAGATCCTGATTTGCAGCAGATCATTTTAATTGATCTGTTACTCACACTTCAGTGAGATCAAGGTTAAAAATGTACATTTTCTACTACTTATTTGAGGGCAGAAATTTGAATCTTTAGTTGTTTCTCTTCCTTTGTTTGTTTCTCACACTGTTAATTGCTTGACTTCTGTCCTTCCGCAAGAGTCAGCTAGGAGAGCTTAGCCCTTGAGCCTGACCTTCCAATCTCCGCTAAGTCCAAAGGAGAGGAAAGAGTTTTAACTGAATTTAATTGGGGTCATCTTTGCCCATCAACCTCTTCCTTCTCAGCACCTGGGGGGTTTGAGCTGGGGCCCCAGTAACTGGTGGAGAGGAGATGTCTCCACGTCAGAGCCGAGCAGCTGTCACTGAGGCTTAGGGATCAGACACGAGATGGTGCCTGCAGGAAACAAAGATGGTTCCCACCTGTCCAGAGCTAATGAGGATGTTTCCGATGTCAGTAAATGTTTCCTGAGCACAACAAAGAGCCAGGAATCTTCACAACCCATTCCTGAACAATAAGAAAGTACAAGAGGTGGAAGACAGAAGTGAAGGAATTGGGCAATAGGAATGAAGATGAGGTAGGGAGGAATAAGAAGAAAAGGGAGATAATTGAAGAAGGGAAAGAGCTAAAGAAGGAAAACAGAAAGAACACATGGGAAAAGAGGGAAAATGAGGATGTCTGGATGGAACAGGGAAGAAATGGAGAAATAGGTGGAAGTGTCCTGAGATGAGAGATACTGAGAGCACACTGGAAATGGATCAGAAGAAAAAGAGCTAAAGGAATATGGAAAAAAGCATCAGCAGGTGGAGAGTAGTGCTTAATCCAACACATCCTTTTCACAGAACAGCTAGAGAAGACTGAAGTGATGAAGAATAGGACATAGTCTGTAAGAGGAGAAGTTAAGGGAAAGAGAAGTTAAGGGTCCAGAGAAGTTAAGGGAAAGAGAAGTTAAGGGAAAGAGAAGTTAAGGGAAAGAGAAGTTAAGGGAAAAGAGGGGCAGAAAATATTTCTGACATATAATATTTTTAATCTCACTCTTGGGGTGTTCCTTTGTGTCAGCATCTCCAGGAAAATCCTCAGTCTTGACTCAAAGCAAAAGAGAATCCTCTTTATGTATTGCACCGACTATGAACATCAGCTACTGAGTGCCCAGCTGAGGCAGCAGCTCTCACCTGGGATTTACAGATAGAAGCCAACAGCTGATTTGTCCAGGAATGTGTAGCACTTCATTAGCTGCAGCAATAAAACTATGGGTTTATATCTTTTAAAGATGATTCATTCTCACTGCCACCCTCTATTCTTTTATCCTTTCTCTACAACAGAATAACTATTTAAGCACCAAGAGGTCCTGCTCACAGATTAGGGGCGTTATTAATCTTTCCCAAGAACTGATTTTATTATCGACCATTTTACATGCTGATATTGCTTTAAATTCTATGAAAAAATCTTACTTTGGAAGATTGCTTCTTCCCTTTCTTGGTATCAGATATCACATTTAAAAAATCTTATGTGTTTTCTATATCTGTTTTTAAATTGCATCTCAGTAGAAGTACTTGGAATAACTGTGCCACACAATGTCCTATCAAGGGTGTGTTTTATCTCATTTTGGTCCACCTTTCTCATGATCCTACACCACAGCTCTGCTGTAGGCAGTTAGAGGAGATCAGCAGCTCCAGGGCATCATTCAACTTATGTTAAAATATGTGTTAAAGTAGAAATTATTCCTATTCAGAGTCACACTGGGCTGTTAAAAACAGGAAGACACTTAAGTCTACACAAGAAGTACAAATATTTATGTTGGTGCTAAGTAGCAGTTGTCCTTCATGAGTTTAAAAATAAAATGAAAGCAGAATATTCCATTCAAGTATGTCCTGTTGCAGCAGTGGGAGCAGTGTGTTATGAAACTGTGTACAAAAGCTAAAACATATAAGAAGGGAATTTTAAATTAACTGAGAACACATATAAAATGGTGGGGTTTTTTTTTTAGTTTTGTATTGAAAATGACAGAATTTCTGGTTTTATCAGATACCTGCAAAGTCAGACCTTTATAGTAGAGTTGTGCAGTGCTCCAGTGGTACAGACAGTCAGGTCTGCCAATTATCCTGCTCATTTCCCAGCATTTGCCATTGGCCAAGTGCAGGGATGGAAACCCACCAGCTTGTTCCCTGGTCAGGTTTGGTTCTGAGCTAAAACCACATTATTAGTGTTCCGTTCCTCACAAAGACACTGGGCTCCCCTGTGAGATGCCAAGGGGCTGGATCCAGTGAGGGCGTTCCCTGGAGCTGTGACAGTCACAGGGAACAGGCACAGCTGAGCCCCGGAGAGGTCAAAGACACGCGGCCCGAGAGTTTCAGACTCTCAAACTTTCCAATGAAGGCTTTGGGGGCTCTCTCCTGCTCAGCCCCCTCCGCTTCTGTGTGCTGCCCTGCCCCTTTTCCCTCGGAGGAAGACTGTGATGATGTAAGTGGACAATGCAGGGAGCCAGTAGTGAAGTAGGGAGAGCCTGCAGGAGATCGCCTGCAGCCAGAGAGGACACAATTACTGCACCAACTGTCCGGCCAGGCCCAGCCAGGAGACTCCACTTAATGTAATTGAGTGTGAAGGCAGGCTGGAGACACCGCACCCGCTGCCTCAGCCCCCCCTGCCACAATATAGACACTATTGGCTGCTAATTGGCGCCAGTGGGCTGGTGCTAATTGTGCTCATGTCTTGGGCTGAGGACAGGCATGTGAAGGATGAAGGGGTCTGCTGGGAATAGGAGGAGGGGAGAGCCAGGGAGACAGTGGTCATACAAGTTGGAACAGGGCTTTAATTTCATATCAAATATTTAAGTAAGTGAGTGGAGGATCTGTGAACTCTCTTTGTGGTAACCCACAAAAGGCCTTGGGGAATAGCACACCCCTGCCTCCAGCCCAGCCATGAGCTGTCTGAAGGCCTCTGTTCCTCTTCCTCCTTAGCTTTGTTTAATTAATTGGGAGAATTGCTAATGATCCTTTATTCCTCTTCATACCTTCTCTCCTTTCTGCCATTGCATCTTCATTCTTTATTTCAGAGATTCAGCTTTTCCAAATCCAGGGCCATCCAATATTTACACATGGAAATTTTGGCTGGACAGAATGACAGCTAAGGCAGAGATCAGGCTCATTACCCTGAAATTAGAGACGGTCTGCTTTGTACATGCAAGGCCAGGATGAGCAGTGGGGACTGTGTGGTGTTTCTTATAAACATGCAGTCAGACTTCAGAAATAGAACTTTGCACGCATCAGATGTCAGTAAGACACATGTTCAGAAATATTCATTTGGGCAAGGACCACTAGTTCAGATGTGAATTGCACCTGCATGCTGTCTTGCTTCTAAGATTTTAGTCTCAAAAATGGGCAGAGAAAGTCTAATTAAGCTGTGCTGTGCTTGAAGTAGAGCCCCTGCAAGGAGGTGACCTGGCTGTGATGGTGTGCTGGTGAAGGGGGAGTTTGGTACACGGGACAATGCTCTTCACTCCACCCAAGGTGAATGATTTTCATGATAAGGTGCACCAGCCTTTGATATATCCTGGGAACAAGCTGGCAGTGTCGGGAGCTCTGTTGGCAGTTCTGGCTGCTACCACTTGTTTACAAAGTCCAGGTAATAGAAACTTGGATGTGCTTGACTTGGGGATTGAGGTGCAGTCAGTTTCACCTGAATTCAGATTCCATCTCTCAGATCCAGCTGCTGAATGGGTTTGTCTTGAGCTGAAGGTGGTAGATTAACAGATATTTTACACTTTCTTCCTTTCAGTGTTTTAAAGTCAAAATGGCTTAGGTCATTTTGCCTTGATTTTGAAGGACCTGGAACCTTGTGATGCAGTTTTGTGACTGACATAAGACACTGTGACCATGGGAAGCATCATCCAGAGGGACAAGCTCATCCTGCCTGGGGGTTCCTCTCATCTCAGATGATTCCGTGACTGTGAATTGCATTTGGAAACAAAAGTCTCCTCATTCCATTGAAAGCAATTCTTTTCTTTCTTTAGTTTACTGCTGATTTTCTACATGATCCAGGTTTTTATATGGGTCATTCCTTCCCAAAGAAGCTGGAAAGAAAAGTGTGATCAGGGGAGAGAGAGAGCAACGATAATGTCTTATTTTTATTAAAAATCACAAGATGTTCATGTCCCCAGTTCCTCCTAAAAATTGACCGTAATGGTCCTTGCAGTGCTGTACCAAACAATGCATAAATAACTTTAAACTTGAGCTGTTTGAATTGTGTTACATTATTCTGGTGTGTAACACAATGATGACTTGTTTGGCCTCCAGGCACTTCTGCTATAAAATGTTCAATATTAAATAATAATTCAGAAAGTACTTTAATAGGTTCTCTGGGCAGGATGTTCCAAATACATATCTCACAGGCCACTGCATTCAGATAACAGTTTCAATCTAAAATTAATTTTTAATGTACTGATATCTAGGCAATTTTAAGCTTTTTATAAATTATCACAATGTGCAGATTCTTGGGTGAAAGGCTTAGGCATCCAAAGTTCTCAGCCTCTTTCTTTCTTTCTCTCAAAATGTAATCCCAGAACTGATGTATGAGGCCTTTAAACTCCTTTGACAGCACGTCACTTTTACTAAGGCAGGCACAAAGTGAGTGAAAGCTCTGCAGTGATTTGTTTCAAAACCTAAGTTCCAAATCCCAAGCTCATGAACTATCAGTTCTGTCTTAAAATCAAAATATGCCTATCTCTTCCATGCAGACACCAGCTTCTAGAATATGGCATCCTTAAGAGAGCCTGTAAGCTTGGGAGAAAAGCAAACCATTGTAGGTCAGGGATATATTGGGCCAGACTTGTACCAGGTACAAAAAGATGCTGTACATGGCTTTCCTTTCTCTCTTCAGCTTTCCTTTTCAAAGGAGTTCATGGCTTGTAAGGGTTCTTCACATCCTTTGCTCAGATGATATGGCACTTACTCTAGGGCTGCTGATGGATCCTACAGGGTGTACAAAGTACCTTCAGCACCAGAGCTTCAGTTCTGCTTATTAATTGGTTGTTCTCCTCATCCCTCTGGATCTAACTCTTCAATGCAGAGCTGAGATAGCCAGGCTAGCTCCTCGGCAGCTAAGAAAAAATGCAGTGGCCTGGTTGGTGTGAGCCCTTCTGAAACTGTGCTCATGTTCTCTTCTTTCCTTCCTTTTATTGTGGGTTTTTGTGCTTTCCCTTGAATCAACAGTGGTAATCTCACAGAGGGGCGGTAAATCAGCTCACTGCTCCAGCTGAAAGCTTAGATAACTACATTTTTCTTTATTTTTTTATTCTTCTAGTTTTGCTATGCTTGTTTGTAGGTCAAAAAGCTGAGCTGGTTAGTTGGGAAGTGGTAGGACCAGTAGAGCTGATGGAAAGGAAGGAACAGGAATGTGTAGTTTGCAGCACTGAGACTTGTCTCTCTGTGGTCTTTATTTGGCTAATCCATCTATAAACTTAATCCAACAGATGGAGTTTGTTTAATCAAATGCTCCTATTTTTGACCAAATTATGGGGATCATATCACAGAGGACCATGTTCACTGAGCTCAGTTTGGAGTAGATCTCTCTCATAATCTATTGTAAAACTGAGATTATGTCACTAAAAGAGCATAACAATGCTGGGAGGGATCTACTTGATGGATCTGGATCAGGAGGAGAGTGTCAACAGGTCAAGTGCTTCCAGATGGACATGGACTGGTGCCTTGCTGAGTAGGAATCGAGCTGCTGGTATGTGCAAAAGGAATATCAGATGAATGTAGAGCTGTGGGGCCTTGGGCAGGGTCTCTGCAGCACTTCTCTCCTCTGCCAGCTTCCAAGTCTGCAGCACAAGAGATTAAGCCCAGTTCTCTCCCAGAAATCCTAATCCACATCTTCAGGCACGGAACTCCCTTTTGGCATCATGCTGAGTCTCTCTTGGACCTTGGCATCTATCTGTCCTTTAGGAAGAGAGAATATCCTGGGAGTTTCTTCTAGGTCAGCCTAGGGATATGTGTGGGGCTGATTTGTGTGAGAAAACAGATGGTACATTTGATTGTTCTGTGAATTGGGAAACCAAGAAAAGCTGCCATTCTAATGGAATGTAAGTACCAGCAATTGCTTCCTCACTTTCAGTGGGTTAATACCCCAGAACAAAGCTATTCCAGTCTCTGCTCATCTCAGAGGGCCTGAACCCAGGGCTTTAAGCAGAGGACAATGTGGTTTCCTCTTTGTGCATTGTCTTTAACAGGTCAGTGCCAAGTGTAGCAAACAGAACCATTCTATCAATACGGATCTTATTTTTCTTCCTTCAGAGGATTCCTGCATTTTATGTTGCAGTACTGCTTTGAAAGGCAACTGTGACCAAAGAATAAAGGGAGGAACCCAATTCCACTGTCTTAAATTGTGGAATGTTTTTCCTTTAAAGCCTCTCCCTCCATTACATGCCTTTCCTCTGCACACATTTTAAGTGAACTCATTGGTGCTGAAAGAGATTGGTTTGACAGGCTTGATGATTCACACCTTCTGTTCAGCTTCCTACTTCAAACCAGCCCAGGCTTAAAGAGGAGAGGTCAACAGCTTTAATGTAAGGCTGTGATTACTGTAATTCTGACTGGGTAGGAAGTATCTGAATCCAAGACCTCACTCTTCCATTAGGCAATGGAAGAATTTGCACCCTGTGTGTGACACTGGTGAGACACTGAACCTAGATCTCAAAATGTGTTGTGGTGTCACCTCTGGCTTCCCTTTAGGACACACCAGTTCTCACTGAGCTGCTCACAGTGTGTGGTGCCTCTGGTGATATCACTGCTGTGAGGGCTCACTTGCACTGTGTTGCAATCATTTTTTACATGGTAAATAGCTATTAATTACTGCTGCTAGAGTGTTAGTGCACAAAAACACTCTCCCTGAAAGCTTGGTAGCTAGCTAGTATGCTAAATGTGGATGCATATTAATGACTGAGGAGCTCATTAGCTGCACTTGCAATGATGGAACGACTGAGGTTTCCTGAATGTCTCTGCAAACCCATAAAGTGAAAATGCATCTCTGTACTCAGAGCAAGGAACAACACAACAAACACAACCCTACATGCAAGGCCACTCAACCCAGCTGATTGATGGACAGTCCCTCCTGACCACGCAGAACATTTGCCCTTCTGAAGGCACAGATACAAAGGTTCAAAGTGTGGCACTTACATTGCTCAGTTTCAGCACTGGTTGTAGACATGTGACTTCACAGAAATTACCCTGTGTCTGTGTGCAACAAATCCTGTCCCAGTGTGTCTATCTCTGTGCTTCCCACAGAAATACTGATGGCCACATGCAGCACACTGTCACAGCACGCACAGTTTTGCCTTTCTTCATCAAAATAAAAAATCCCATTGATTTTTACTTTTCATGCTTCTGTTACCAGCTCCTGCTAACAACTGTCACTGCTGTTCCTTATCAATATTTGATGAGTAGGGTGAGGTGGAATGGAGAAGCCCTGTGAGTTTCTCCTTCTAAATGGTCTCAGTGAGGGTTGAGGTTTTGTGGCTTATGTTTATTTTCTCTGTCTGTTTTACTTGGCTCACATCTTGAAGGTGACTGCTGCTAAAAGATAGGATAGAAATAGGACATCTCTGTTCCCTTACACCCTGCTCCCTGTTCATGCCTTTATCTCTCTCTTTGCCCTCTTGAGTAGGCTCATGGATGATTTTGTGGGGTTTTGAGTTTTTAAGTCCTTGGTGAAATTCATCAACAGTGGAAAGTCAAGCAACATTTGTCTGTATGTAGCCAACATAACTTCTCCTTAACTAGTTTTTCCCAGGCTTTATCCAGCTAAGTGTTCTCAGGAAATGAGTTCTCATTTTTAAAATTATCTTTCAACTCACAGAATTAATGACTGCCCTAGTACCTTAATATGTTGTGCCTAAAAAAAAAAGAGTCATTCCAGAATAAAGTAGCATGCCTTCAGGACATGTCTCTGAGTTGTAACTCTTCATTTATTCTTCACTTGTTATAACAAAGAAGCTTCCATAGTTCCTGAGAATCTTTTCTTTTCTTATGCTTAGGCATCTATTAAAACTTACTTTGGGATGTGAGCTTATGTCAAAGTAAGGTCAAAGGCTCATTCTGAAATGAGAATTCAGTGCTTTGCTTAAAACAGCATTTCTGCAAATACTTTTCATTTTACAGAGCTAGTTGGAGTTTACAAGGATGGAGTCCTTGAGGACCATAACCCAGAGAGCAGTACATGAAACAGCATTTCAATGAGCTCTGTGGTGAGAACATTTGAGAAGCAAACAGGGCTCAAAAAATGCAGCAGAGAGAGTGTGATGGCACATTGTGAATTCTGGGCTGCCACTGCTGGAGAAACAGGCTGCCAGCTCTGCAGCCTCTGCATCTGCCACCTGATTTCAGGTTAGTGAGCACAGGCACTCAGGTTGGCAGCTGCAGCATAATCCCAGCAGCTGTGATCAGCAGAAATGTGCTGATGGCGTCCCAGAACATGGGAGACCCACCAGTAAACACAGGAGGCTGCCAAGGTGCTGCTGGGGACAACCCTTCCCTGAGATTTAGGCTGCAAGGGCTCATGGCAGGTAGGTGGAGGTTTGTCATTGGTTAGGCTGGACGTAGGTGTAGGCATCAGGACCTCATCTCTACCTTCTGGGATAAAAACAGGGAAACAACTGAAGGGGGATCTTGCAATACTAGAAAAGCATAGAATACTAGAAGAAGCATAAAGATTCCCTTGCTTTTACTATAGCCATCAATAGCCTTACAGGAGTGACTAGCAAATGACTTTAAGATCTGCATAAACCTTATAATCACGAATTGAAACATTGGCTAGGGAAAACCAATGTATGCTTCTTCAGTTCATGGTAAAAGAAAATAAATCAAGGAAAGATATTTTGTGTTAAGCAAAATGCTTTTTGCCTCTTTTAAATATTGTTTTTTCATCTTGGTAGGTATAAAATTTGCAAGTTAAACAAGTCCAGGCTTTTTTGGTGGCTTCATTTTAAATCTAAATACCTGGGGATGCCTTCCAGTTTCATGATTCTGTTCCTGTGGTGGCAAAGTTCAACCTCTCCTTGTTCTTGCTGTGCTCTGACCACAAAGACCTCTTTCAAAATAAGCATTAAAAGTCATCTGGAGGACAGTGTAGGGATCCAGGTAAGTGACTGAAACATCTGCAAATGTGTAGGAGACAAGAGAAAACATGAGCACACAGCACCAAGAGCCTTCAAATACATCACCAATCTACTGAAGTCAAGTAACAAGAGAGAGAAGGGCAAAAGCTGGGCAAAGCTCTTGGGATGGAGGCTTTTCCATGGCATAGCATAAATCTTGAGCTTGTCTGATATGTGCTGTGAAATGCTGCTGGGTGAAGAGAAAGAAGGGATTCTGTCTCTCAGAATCTATCTCTTGCCAAGTTCCTCAGGGTGACACAAGAATCAGCAACATATAAAATTCTTTGGGTTGTTTTGTTTGATTTGTTCAGGGAATCTTTATGTTTCTTAGGTGGTTTTTTTTTTCTTTTTTATTTTCCTGGAGACTACTGCTTTTAACTCTTCTCTGTTGCCCTTCTTTTTTTATGATTTCAAGATTGCTGGTGTCCAGAATTCAGCTCAGGGCCATCTGGAGACTCTCTGCTGCAGCATCATTAATCCCATGCAGGACAGGTTGGCTGTACTCATTTCACATCTACAGATGTGGACAAATCTAATTATCCATCTACTGTACAAGTCTTACAGAAAAATTGTACCTGAGTCCTTGGGATTTAGTGAAAAGATTTAAGAGTTTCATAGACTTTGGAGCTTTCTTTGGGCTCAATTTAGGATTCAAAGCTGTTTGTTGGGCGGTCTGGAGGCCGCCTTCTTCCAACTTTCCTTGCAGGTCTCCTCTAGTGAGCAAGTCAGTCATTTTCTTCTTGTACAGTGACTGTGGGGTCTGTGGGCAGTGTGAAGTTGGTGAGCAATGCTGGGTTCAGGTGTCCACGTGGGATCAGTCACACTGCAATGCCAGCTTAACTTTAGAGTCTTGGGTTATGTCCTCTATAACAGACTTTTCCCTGTTTCTTGAACCCAAAGTCTGCTTTGGGGAGATAGTCCAGGTTATTCTTTTCCTTTGTCTTGCATCCAAACCTCTTGGGCAGCACATGCACAGGTTGGTGTGGGCACCACAGAAACCTCTGCCCTGGTTTTACCCCCAGGCACTGTGTCCAGAGTCCATTCCCAGTAACAAAACAATCCAGTTCTGTCTTCCAAATGGTTTCACAAACCACATCCTTTCTGTAGGAGAAAAATGATCTTTCTTCATTTGTAATATCTTTCCTAAAATGTGCTGTACAATCATGTCTCTAAAATATATGAGGCGATAGAGCAACTATATTGAAAAATAGCACATACTTGGCCAGTTTTGCTAATAAGTAAAATATACAGGTCTGAATATGACAACTGTATGTGTTGAAATATATTGAAAACATATTTGGATCGTTCTACATAGACTGAAATATTGAAAACTGGCCAAATCTGTAAAAAATTTAAGTCTGTGTTTTATATATTATATATTTAAAAACCATTTTCACAAATAGATAGCAAGGAACCTTGCTACGAAGATGTGGGAAATACTAACCAGGCTTTATTTTTTCCTGATGGGAACCAGTGATCATGGATGCTGTGTCATTAAAGACACTGTGGTAAGAGTTAACCTGGCTGCTGGTTCATAATTTGTGTGCTGGGCCCAGCACAGGGGTCCATTGATCTTAATAGAGACCACTCAGGAATGGTCTCAGGAATTCCAACAGTAACAGCTCCCTCAGCATTGCTGGTGCTGATTTAAGTCCAAGCATTTCTTCCTCTGCAGTCTCTTTGGATTAGCCTGGGAATGGATGGGAAAGTGGGAGTGAGAGTGGTTGTGACAGCTCTTAGATGGAGGAGGTTGCAATTTCTAGAGAAATTAGAAGTTTCTGGTGGCTGAGGATTCAAACACTGATATGACCCCAAAGACAATGCAATTGTCCTGGCCTTTGCATGAAAACAAAGATCTCTACTTATTGTTAGCTCCTGCTGGCATTCCTAAGCATTCTCTAGGTAATTTCAGAGATGTCTGGATACCCTGGATCCTCTGGAAAGTGCCCTTTTGCAGCATGACACAGAGTTACCTTTTGAGTTTTCCTGTATGTATTATACCTCTGAAACGTGTGGGGCAGGAGACCCTGGTGTTTTGCCATGAAGAATCCAGGGCTTTCTTTACCTGCATGTTGTAGCAGCAGTGAGATCCCTAGCAGAGATGGAAGCCTTTAGATGTGCTTCTGGTTGGGGTTAGGATGGTCTGCTTTGCTGATGGACGTGTTACCTGTTGCCAGGGAATCTATTTCTGGTGATGGCAATTGAAGGTAAATCAGTGACGTCACTAAATTAGAAATGAGTGTTTTAGAGATGGTAAAAAGGCCATTTGAAGATCTGTGATGAGAACTGGTTCTGTTTGAGAGTTGGTTGGTAGAACCAGCAAGGGCCTGGCTTCCTCATCCAAGGTTAGACCAGGTCAGCAGCTGAGGGAGGAGATCTCACCCAGAGAGCAGCTTTTAAAGGAAGACCACTGTCCCCTGAGATGACCTTCCTACCTGATTTGGAGGTGAATAGAGCTTTCTTTGATTCTTAGAATTGTCCAATTCCTCTGTTAGGAAAAAGCATTTAAGCCAATTTGGAATCCTAAATCTGGCTCACTTTGTAAATGAATCATCAATATCTCAAGCAGGAGTCATGAATCCTGTGATTCTGTTGACCAGGTGAATGTACTTCTGCCAACTACCTAAAGTTTGTGCAAACATTTATTTGTATGCAGAAAGTTGGAGAGAGACCAGCCCCAGACAGAACTGAAAGTCAGGTACATCAGGGGTCCTGTCATGAGGTGACTGAGGAGGCTTAGAAATGTCACAAGGGGGAATCGTGGTTGTTTCACACTTCCGAGATCCCTTGAGAGAACCCTTGGAGATGAGCTGCTCGGAGTGGTGCCCTTGTGTTCTGAACAGCATCAGCCTACTGAGAGCTGGAACACCTCAAGATCCCTAATGAAAACAAGGAACAAACCAGAATTCTCCTGAAAAATAAACAAGCCCATTTCCATGACCTCTTCTTGACCTCCCAATGAGGTGCTAATTACTAGAGGATTAGCACCTCTTCTGTATCACAGTGCACTCAGCCAAGGAGCAGGAGGTGACAACACTCAGCACAAAATGCAAATCCAGAAGAATTAGTCCAAGAGCAAGAGACAAGTCCCGAAGTTAAGAACAGAGAAACCTTCTCCATTGTGAGTTCAACCTGTTGTCAGAGAAACGTGCTAAGTTTGGAGGAGTTCGGCAGGAACGAAATTTTTTTCCTCCTTTCATGGCAGCAAATATGCAGCTTTTCTTAATTTGACTTCACAGTTCAACAGAGATCATTTTTTTCAGTGTGGCTGCAACGACAGCAATATGAAAAAGGGCTTATTAAAAATTAATTGCACCAGCAGAAGTATCTTTGTGTATCTGTGTCTGTGCTGAATCACCATCCCTGTTGCACCAAATCCAGTGGCTCACTGATAAGCTGCAATGAAAACTGTAGGAATTAGTGCTTGCAAAGGAAGCCCTGCAGAGATGTGTGTGATCTGTCCTGTCAGGCTGTGTGAGATGGTCTCACAAGCCTCAGTGCCTATATTTGTCACATCGAATGGATAGTCTTTCTGTGGTGGCTACTCTGGTCTTTATGTGGGAATTTTCACCTCTTCGATCCTGTATGGGATGAGACATAAATTCCTCTGGAATAACGCATCGTTATATTTGCACGAGGCTTTGTACTGGTGTTTTTATTTTTGGTAGGAAATATTTATTGTAAAAGGAAGTGATTTAAGCTGTTTCCAAACACCAAAGGGACCTTTGCCCAAGGGAATGAATTTCTGAGGTGTCAACAGTCCAGTCTGGTGGCCACCTGGAAGGTGTGAAATTAAAGCCTTTGCTGCCAGGTACTGGGTGAGACCCGAGCAGACAAGCAAAAGCCTCCTTGGGAGCAAACTGGCACAACTGTCCCCTAAAATAGGTGACAGCCCATCACTTTCTAAGGGAGAGAGGATAAGCTCTAAACCAGAGTCTTCTGGAGCTCAAGAACATCTCCTGGGCAGCAGCTTACACCTATTCTGAGTTTTGGGGTTTTTCCTAAGTGGAAGTTCTCTAATGAACCTGAGAATGCTGTTCTCGTTACTTTTTTTTTTTTCTGACGATGCTTCATTCTTGGAAAGGTGAAAATTTGTCATTTGGATAATTGAATTTTCCAATAGAAGATCTCATCAATAAAATCCTGACCAGAGCTCTTTTTCCTCTACCCTCTTTCTCAGTTTTCTTAGATGTGAACATGAGCTGCTTATGCAGCAGCCCAGAGAGCTCTCTTTGGATGAGATACATCCTCCTTAGTAGTTAAACCATTTCAAACTGTACTTGTCAGTCCTGGCCTTGTTCATGGCAGTTTCTTTTGCTCTTCTCTTCCATGGATGCAAATCTTAGTGTCTCAGTTGACTCTGCCTGTGCTCACCATGGCAGAGGAGATGGGATTGTGCCTCCTGGCTGAAGGGGCTGTGGCAGACATGCTGCCTCGTGTCATTTCCTGTTTGCAGAATTACCTCTGGGATTTTCAGATGGGCCAAGAGACTCCTGTCTACATTGTTCTTTTGCAAAGGATATGTGTGGTATGGGGCCCAGGTGACACAATCAGGATCTCCTCAGTGTAGTGTTTGACTGGGGCCTCAGAAAAATAACCAGATTACTATCTCCAACTTATCCTAAACATGCATGCCTCCTTTTATAGGTTTTGTTGCACAGTATTGTTGCCAGGATGGATTTATGCTGGGCCACTTCCCACTCCAGCTGCGTCATTACAATCATTGTCATGAGAACACAAAAGCAGAAACTGAATGCCCTGCGCCTTCCGAAGAATATATTTGTCCCATGGCAGTGTTGTGACCTTCAGGGTGCCATGTGCTGGTGGCTACTGAAGCAAAGACTTCCTGACACTTGATTACCAGGGATCCTCAAAGGCTGGAGTGACTCCTTGCTGTCTCAAATGTCTTTGCTGGCTTGAGTATGGCGAGCGAAGCTGCCAAGTGAAGAGCAATTCCCGGAGGACAGGAGTGGAGTCACATGCCCAGAGTCCGGCCCTAAGGAAGTATTTTTGTGGGGTTTTGGTGCCCACACCCTCGGCCAAGCACAGACGCTCTCTCTCCACCAGAAGGCGCTGTTGGACAGGGCACGGCCCGGGGGTGCCGCACGCACCAGGTGACATCACCAGAGTCCCCGCCCAGTGCCTCAGTTTCCCCATTTCCCAGTGCTCTGAGAAAGAGTGGCCAATGTGACACAGCGCAACTGGATGTTATTAAGTCACCAAAGGAGCTGGTCAAACCACATCCGTGCTTTAGGAAACCAAGATCAAACCAGATGCATTCAGGCTCCTCTGTGTGACGCTGAGCCACAGAAGGTGAAGAAACTGTTCCTTCATTATTTCACTGGTTTCCCATTGTTCTGCACCTTGCTCTCATCTCCAGCCTTCTGGAACATTTTGCCATGGGGCCTGGAGGAAAACAAGCACTCGTGCTAATTTTACAAGCTGTCATGGCTGCAGCAAAACAGCACGTGCTGTCAGGGCAGGGCCTTCCTCAGACACACAGCCTGGCACAGCAGCCTCAGTGGCTGCCCCAGCTGGCAGTTTGATACCAGCCAGAGAGCTCTTTGTGCAGCACTGATTAGACAATCTGCTGATTGATCAGGAGGGGGATCCAACAGCAATCAGGCTTCCTCCATAGTGTGCTGATGGTGAGAAGGGCTTGGTGCTTCTCTGGGTCTCATAAACATCTCCTCAGACAGGCCTTTTCCTTCTATTTGCTTTGTTTGCAAAGCTCTGTGTGGTAGAAAATGGTTTTCTCTACTGCTCATAGAATCATCTAAAGAAATTTTTTGAGAAGAGTCCCAGTTCCTACTGAAATGCTCTGCTTTGCAGGAGGAAGGTGTGACTGCCCACCAGCCTGTCCACCCAGCTGCAGCCTGAGTGCTGTCTGTGCTCATGAAGAGGGAAATAATTCCATGCCTAGAGTCCACTCTGAGACTCAAACAAAGAAACTAGCTTTAGGTCGATGTCTTCTGTGCAGTCATGCAAGGGACAGGGACAGTATCCTTGTGCTTGTCATCTTTGCAGTTCCTGCCTGTCAGCAGTTGCTTGTTGCTGGCATCATATGGAGCAGAACCAGTGATTTCAGTAAATGAGACAAATACAAAATTCTCCCTCAGCATCTCTAGCTCCGCCAATCTCATCTTTTCCTTCCAGCCCTTGGGTACATTAAATGGTTTGGCCTAATGAAGCTCTCTGGTCTTAAAATCACTCCACTCTCAATGACCTCCTGTGGCAGCAGATAATATTTAAAAGCCTTATGTGCCTGCAGAGGCTCCTTGTCTCTCTTTTGGGTTAATAGTTAAAAATTCATGGTTGTTTTTCAAAACCTAAATTGCTTTACTCTCTGCAAATGATTCCCCTTTCAATTCAAAATCAAACCTTTGTCTAGACTCAGCAGACTCTTGGCTAATAGCTCTGGCAAGCAATGATACCACCAGTTTATCAAGATATTCACTTTCTACCCCAAACTCAGCTCAATTTCATGAGGTGGTTTTTGTTTTCTTTTTTTTCTCAGTGGCAGAAGAGTGTTTAGCTAATTCGGTTAAGGAGCCTTAGATGTTCCTTGGCTCTCCGCAGAGTGTTTCTTTTTTAGCAGTGCCAATTTCCTTAACAAATGTATTTCATTGTGTGGTGCATTTGATCCTCATATCCGGAACTGTGTGTGAATCCTGAACCACCCCTGAGCTGCCTTTCCAGCTGCCATGGTACTGACTGCACAAGGCTCCACTGACTTAGAAAGTGACCTTAGAATTCAGGGGCCTACTTCTAAATAAATGAGAATATAAATGAAGATAAAACAATGCAGCTCCTTCAGGTCCATGCGTGATTTTCCCCGTGGAACTGCTCCCCTGGCTCTGTGTCTGTCACCCTCAGTGGGTCTGTGCAGAGGTTTTCATGAAGTCCCCTCTCAGGTGTTTGACAGTTGTCTGTAGAGAACGACCTTTACTTTTACTCAGGGTTCAGAGAAAGCTCAGCAGTGATTTGAAAATTATGATCAGAAAATCTGAGGCTTCTGCACTCCAAGTTTGAGCTTGGAAACACATCTAGATATCAGGCTGGGAGTTTGGAAAGCCTGGCTGTGGAGGTCAGCAATGCTAAGCCTGGGGAGAAAATGTTGATCATGTAGAAGAACTTGGCTAAGACAGCTTTATTAAAAGAACAGCTCCTGTCTGAGATTTTGTATCAGTGTTTAGGCTCTGTCTCTGATGTGTAGTGCCACTTGGCCACTTGGTACCTCTAAAGAAGCCCTAGAGGGCAAGCTCAAGTCCCATTTAGTTTTAAACTCTTCAATTTTTGTGTCTCCTCAGCAAACTTACTGGGAACTACTCAAATATGCAGAGTCCAATGTGCCTTACTACTAAATCCCTGCTACAAGTAGTACCAGAGAAACTTGAAGTATTATACACACTTGAAATCTCATTTATTTTCCTGCCAGAACACTATAAAGGAACTTCAGAGTAAATGTGAAACGAACTTTCAGTCTTGCTTGTAGTCCTGGGTTGTGTAAAGGTTTGATTACCTGATGTTGTGTTCTCACATGAGATCTCCACTGTAACTGCAGATTGCTCAGCCTTAATCTGGCCACAGCTGCTTGTGCTATTTCAAGAGTAAATAAAATAATACTTAGCATGGATAAATATTTTATTTGCATGCTGGAGCATCTTAAAACTGTATTTTCCAGCCCACCCAAGGTGAAAATAAATACTGGGAAGCTGAAGGAAAGGAAAAAAGTGAATCATTGTCACAAACCATTTTAGAGCTGAGATTAGAAGCTGCTCTCTGGCTTTTTGGCAATCCTTCCTACCCAGGCACTGTGAGTCTAAGTATTGTTATTTCATGTGGAGGATCCATGCTGCTGGGAAATAAGAGGACTAGCTTTGGGTAGAACAGCTACTTCCTATTCTTTTCTTTCAGGATTAAAGTGGGCAACTTTCTCCTGGTAACTGATAATAATTATGGCTATAACTACCCACATGTTAAAATATGCAATCCTAGATCAAATGACAGAAATGGCAAGTGGAGTTCTTCAGTGGCTTGATTGGAATGAACTCAGATGTTAACTTCACAAGTATTCAGTTTACAGGCTTCAAAGAGACCCACTGTATCCTTACTCTGTATTTATTTTCCCCCAATTTTTTACATTTAGCTAAAAAGGCTGTTGGAGAAGCAAGGCTTGAGGGAGGATTGCAGTTGGCAAAGGTGAAGGAAACAAAGAAACCTCTCCTGGTGCCGTGGCACCTCTTTTCCCCAGGTGCAGAACATTAGTTATTAGAGCTCACAGCTGCACAGGGCCAGGAGCAGGAGGCAGCTCATGATGTGTCTGGGTGAGAGTGCTCCCGCTGTGACTTGGAGCAGCTCTCAGAGCAGCTCCAGCAGGAGGTAACGGGCTTTTGTACCATCTTGAATCCCTGGAAATATAGAAAAGCTTCTTTCTAGGCTGCAAGAATTTTACATGATGTGGGGGTGAGTGCAATGATTCAGTGCTACCCAAGAGTTACCCTTTTGGGAGGACTCTCCAACAGGCTGTTGGGATTCTTGGAACAGCACTTGTGCATCACAGAGAAGGGATGGGAATGATACTGGGACCAGGGACCATGATGCCCTAAAAGTTTGTCTTCACTGCAGTATTAGCTCACACCTTGTGTGTTGTCCCCAGCACAAGCTCCACTCTTGGGAGGACTCCACACAGTGCTGTTATCCAAGCGGTTGGATCCAGAAGGAGCTGCTAGTGTTTGGTTAATGCACCTCCAAGCCAGTAACACCTCCCCTGTAATCTTGACTCAAGGGGACTCCATTTGAGCCCTTCCTCTCTGAGTGTGATGGAAAAATCTCCAGTGGGTGACCAGAAAGGAATCAGTGGAACTGCTCAGCAATGCCCAGAGTTTTTGTTTGTCATGCAAGCAAATTTCAGATTCAGTAGCTAGCATGTTGTTAGGTGATGTAATTGCTCAAATTTATGACCCAGGGGTAGTAATCTGGGGATGAGCTAATTAACTGTGCCATGCAGCTGAGGTACTCCTTTAAAAATCTTCCTTGAACTCAGGAGTGATGCACAGTGAAAACCTTGCAGCTCTTTCAAAAGATCTCTGTTCTTTGGATGATGAATAGATGTTGTACAAGGAAGAATTTCCCAAAACACGGGCTTTGTAAGATGTGCTAGTGGTCCGTGAGCGTCATCCATATCTAATTGTGGGATGGAGTTGAATTCAGTGTGACAAACTTGCTGGGAGAAGCGTGGACTAGAGGAGTGGGAGTCCCAGGGCGGAGATGCTGCTAACACCCAGCAATAACCGGTTACCCTGCTTGGCAACCCCCATACTGGTCTAGGTAAATGGAAATGACTTCATTTGTTTGTCCCTTGTCCTAGTGCCTTTTATTTTTAAGCCTGCATAACGCAAACCACAGCCCCTGGGGAGCTTAACGAGGGTCTAAGTGGCACCACCGTTCCCTGCTAACAATGGGCTTTTGTTGTTCACACTTTCCCTATCAGAGTGTCCCGGAGGAACGTCCTTGCTTAGGAGACTATATTGTGATGTTATGACCTCAGAGAGGGGTGGGAGAGGAAGGGAGGGTTCAGGTGTATCTTTAACTTACTTGAATAACTTTCTTCTAGCTGTGTTTTCTTCCCACCAGGATCTTTAATGACTGCTCCGAGGGGGCTGGCTCTGAGCTATAAATACAGGCGCGTTATCACCCGGCTGTATTGTGTACGAGCGCTAATTTCTGTGCTGGGCTTGAACTTGTTGACTTCTGCGGTCGCTGTCAGGAAATGTTGGGTGGGAAAGGATTAAAGAGCCTATTGATGTGACTCGGAATC
Organism: Cettia cetti; assembly: GCA_013401135.1. Taxonomy (NCBI): domain Eukaryota; kingdom Metazoa; phylum Chordata; class Aves; order Passeriformes; family Sylviidae; genus Cettia; species Cettia cetti. Next base: position 45,251 of record VZUI01039135.1, read on the forward strand.
TCGGGCCAGGAAGGCTGCTTGTATCATCTTAGATCTAGAGACGGTGGTGTTGATACCCAGCCTGGGCTTTTTTTATAGAGTCGCTTTAGTCAGCTCGCTGTTCCTCCCTCCCACCTCCCCCACGGCGAGCACACTGACTCCGGCACTCCAGGCCGGAGTCTCCAAGGAGGAAGTAGACCCTGTAGGCGAATTTCCTGGTATTATGCCATTTTAACAACCTCTCTCTTGATTTAGGTGTTACAGGCTGGCTAAGAATATTCCTTGACACTTGAAAGGGACCTTTATTGTTTTCTTAATTTGTGAAGAATTACTTTTTTTTTTTTTTTTTTTTTTTTTTTTTTTTTTTTTTTTTTTTTTTTGTCTCTCCAAACTTCTCTTTGTAGGGTCAGGCTGTAGCCATGTTATTGTTGTTAAATTTAGATCTGAGACTATATTAAGTCCTCTGGCAGTCTGCCCCAGCGCTTTCACTTCTTAAAACAGGAAGGCAGGCCTTGGCCTACTTGTGCTCATGTACTTAAAAAGGGTGAGAAGACGACTTTTTACACTGCTGGGAAACAAATATAAAACTGTACGCTGTATATACAGCCACTGTCCTGCTGGAGCCAAGAGACAATTTCAAAGGTTGAAACTCTTTAGGCCTCATGCTCTTGAACAGGAGTTAGGTAGATAGTGCCTTTTTGGAAAGTCTGTCCCCAAAACAATTCTGGCACATGAAAAAGTCCTGTTCTGTGGGGTGTGGAGGGGAGGGGAGCATATCCAGCAGTGTTGGCTGTCAGGATGTAAAGGAGGGAGCCATTGGTGCAGTGGGGTTGGTTCCCTCTTGCCTGCATTTGGGGAAGAGCTCTTCCAAAGCCTTGTGCAGGGTCTCATTGGAAAGGATGGTGCCTAAAATGTAATCTCCTAAGTTATGCTTGTGCATCTCAGAGAAGGAAACCGGGTTTCTAAGATTCCCAAGATTCCTGTGGAAGGCAGAGAGGGGGAATGCTCAACACTTCAGGAATAATGACTAACTCAGATTGCAAAGTCTGGCTGTGTAATGTCTGGCATCTGGGTTTGGAAACTGCCTCTCAGCATTCAGTGCGAAAACAGATTAGAATATCTGTCCATGTTTGTAAAGAACAACGTGAAATATAGTCCCTAAACTGAAAAATTATGGGAAAGGGAGAAAGCATGACCGTGTTAATAGCTCTAAATTTTCCTGTTTAATTTTAACCTTTCTCAGCATTTTTGAGCACACTTGATTGACTCCTGCCTTTTATAGGGATGGCCCAGCCAGAAGGAAAGGGAATATTGCAGCACCTGCAGTTTGTTTTTTTATCAAACTGTGGCTGAATGCACACAGATGGCTCCATAGGCTGGAGGGCTATGCCCCCCTCAAGTTTTGACTCTTTCCCTGTGCCATTTCTGTAGCTAATCCTTCCTATCAGCAGACAGCTAGGAGCCAGCAGCTCATTGAAAGGGGAACAGACTGAGGACAGGCTGCTGAGAGGAGTAGAAAACCTGTTCCTTGGAGGACTCTATAGATTTTTTTTTTTTCACTGTGTAAAAGCATTCTTATTCTGATATATATGATGGGTGTAGGGGGCCACAAACTGTGATAAAAATACCTCTGAGCATCACCAAAGCTCTTTCTACCTTTTCATAATTCAGGAGTCTGTCAATCAGAGCCAAAGGAGAGAAGGATGTGTGAGGCTGTGTGGGAGGGCTGGGGGCAGCAGAGACAGCAAATACCACTGTCCTCCAGACTGCTGCTAGTCCTGATTCTCAGGATATCACTGCAAATGGACAGGCAAGGGCAAGTGACCCCCTCTGTGGGAATTAAAATACATTCTTGAATTCATGGCAGGTGCAGGCTGCTCCTGGAAGGGTTCAGGTGCTGCCTGTGGGACCCAGTTCAATGCAGGGGCTGGGCTCTCTGTGTTCAGTGACACACTTGTGCTCGTGCAGGGCTGAATAATTTGCTTTATCGTCAGAGAAGAGCTCAGCATGAGCTTCTACAGCACATGGAAAAACTTGCTCAGATAAGGATTGTCTTTTACTGCCTATCTTTGAAGCTGGCTGCACAAAACTGAAATTGAAAGCTCTTGGGCCCCACCTCTTTCACAATATCTCAGCTTTTCCAGTTTTATGTCAGGTGAAACACAGAAGAGGAAGAATTCCTGAAGTGAGCTGTCAGTTCAGGCAAGGGATGTTTAAGCAGGTCAAGGCTTAGTAAGAAGGTAGCAAGATCTGGAGGATTGCTGGAATTTTTCAGTAGTAATGAAACTTTGAAGATAAAGTAATTTAAGGTTTGGGCTGAAATACCACTCCTTCTCTTCTAGGAAAGCTTATAGCAAGGGATAATGTGGAAAGATGATTTTAAATTTTTATTCTCCCATTTTCCAAAGGAAAACCTTACAATGTTGCTCAATCTGATTGGTTTTGCTTTTGTGTGAGTGTTGTTTTGTTTTTTTCCCCTCAAATCAATGCATCATTCCTTAATTTCAAGCAATTCTTCACCCAAAAAGAAAATTTCAGTGCCAGAGCTGATAGTTTTTTCCTTGGGACCAGTCCTGCCTGCTCTTATCTTCTGGCTCCTGCAGCAGGGCCTATGATAAGCCAGGACTCAGAATTCTTTCTTTGGACAATCTCCCTGACAAACACTTAAATGAGCAACAAGAAAACCTGAAAGAGTGTAAAAGGCTCAGGCTTTCTGATCCTCAGAACCTTCAGAGAGATAAATTCAGGATTGTTTTAGCTGGGCTAATTTTGGAATTGTATTACTCAGGGGGAGGTGACTGGGTGGAAAGGTTATTTCTGTTTGTCACAGGGTCTAAATTCCCCAGATCCATTTTCTAGGGATTTTCCTTCTTTATCTTGAGTTTCTCCTGGCCCTAAATTCCCCTACTGCCTAACTGGCTGCTGCCTTCTGTCTCAGCACTGTGGGATGCTCTGGAATGACATGCAGCCTGTGTTACTGTCATTATCTTGGCCTGAAGCCTGCAAGCTTGTGAGGCAGAGCAGTCAGCTTTTTAGTGCCTTCCTTCCAGAGACAGGAGAGCTGGAATCTGTGATTTCTGTTGCCTCTTGGATCCTCTTAATGTGGTGCTTTTTTGTTTGCCCCATGGCCTGTTCCTGTGTTGTCTGAGCACATAGCACTGATATCTCTCCCCCTGTACATGGCTCTTAAACCCCAGGTTTTGCCTCTCAGTTCCTTTGCTGTCTGTATGTCACTCCCCTGACAGGGCATGGCACTTCGTTGCAGTTTGCAGAGCAAGGTGTTGCAATTTCATGATTGTCTTGGTGTCCAAACAAACTATAAATGAATTGCTTTTGGAGCCAGGGCCGTGGATGTTGCCTGAGCAAATAGGCTCTGACTCTGTCTGCTGGAGCACACCTGTCTCCTCAAACACAGAGGTTTGCTCTCTGTGGAGCCCTGGTGCCTTATCCGTGTCCCTTCCCCGGAAGAGCCAGGTGTCTCCTGGCTGCAGAGCCTTTCCAGCCCCGCCGCATCCCTGGGCAGGCACCCGGCCCCGTTATCAGCACGGGCCGGGCTGGCCCATTCCGTTCCGCAGAGGAAGGAAGGTAGAGTCACAGATACTGACACACGGGAGAAAAGCCCAGATCAGTGGACAAGATGTCTGAGGCGTATGATGCTTATCTGCTGCAGTGGGTGGAGGAGGAAAGGGCATCCCTTATCTCTTCTCTAGTTCCCAGCCCGCTCTGGCTGCTTAAGGAGGCTCACTGGAGTCTTCCCACATTCCCGTACCTTCGGGTTCCTGCTGGACAGGAAACGGCTGCTGCTCCAACACCCATTACATCTCAGCTGGTAGTGTCATTTACAGTTGGATTCCCAGGATCCCAAAGGGTTTGGGGTGGAGTGGGTGGGGGTGGGGTGGAGGGGCTGCTTGGTCAGAAAATACCTCCCTGGGAAAACAACAAAAACATTGAAACTTGCCTAATTTCTTGAACAGTTGGTGAAGCTGGCCTGCGATACCGAGGCACTTCAGGAAATCAAAATGACCCTTTGGAAAGAATTGGAAAGTTGCAAAGCATGTAAGTCTTAAATAGTACAAAACAGGTCATTGCTGTTCCACATTAGAAGATGGGCCTGACCATTCCATTATTATTTTATGTCTGAAAGAAACCTGGAAATACAGCATTTGTAAGGGAGATTTCTATTTGTGCAGATGCTCCTGTGCAGCTGTTTGGGTATAGGAAGATATCGAAAGCTGCAGAATTAATGAAAACAGAGATACAGGTGCTACTTGCAATGAGAGAACCTAACATGGCTTGTGGCCTCTCAGATCTGACATTTAGGCATTTTGAAAAGTAAAACTCCTGACCTTAAAGGGACCTTAAAGCTTATCCCATTTCACCCTTCCAGTATCCCAGGTTGCTCCAAGCCCTGTCTACCCTGGCTTTGAGCACTTCCAGGGATGGAGAAGCCACAGCTTCTCTGTGACAAGGTTTTTTCTCCACATCTCTTGGTTTGTGCATATGTGTGTTCAGTCTGAGTTGGCAGAGCCAGGATGTGATAACTTGTGTTTTGACATCATTATCATGTATTTAAAATTTAATTTCTTTTGAATCAGTTCTGGAGGACTTCATAGATAAAGATATTTCTACAACTTGTGCAGTGCAACCTTCTGCCTGCTGCTACCCAACCCTGTTAAAGGTTGATCTGTCATCAACACAGTACTAGCGCACAGCTGTAATCCCACCGAGGTATTTAATCTGGGATGAACATGGGGAACAGGCTGTCCAAATCTATCTCCACTGGTGATCTTCAACAAATCTCCCACTGTTGTTCCTCTGTTTCCATTGGTGTCCTTTGCACCTCTCTGGGGGCTTGTGGAAGACCCAGAACTTGGTTTGGAACTCTACCCTTGTTATGAAACAGTTTCATTGTAGTTGCCATTTAGATGAGTGAAAATTCTAAACAAAAGATGTGGAGGAGACATACAAATCCTGTGAACTTCTGTAACTGGATGCCTGGTTCTGCCTGTATCAGGGAAAAGCTTGCCTATCTCTGTGAGGGAGATTGGCATCTCTGTGTTGTTCATCCTGCACGTGGATATAATTAACATTCTATTGCACCGGTGCCCTGCGGGTGACCTTGGTGAGGTTCCAGTGCTGGACTCGCCTGTCTATTGTCTGACACTGGTTTACATCTTCAAATACGTCCTTCCTTCCTGTGCTCAGGAGAAACTACTGGGGCCAAGTGTGTGGCTCCTCCTGTCTTGTTGGCCTCTTGGTCTTCGTGGAAATTCCAAAATGACACAGAATTCCTTTTCCAGGCCTATTTTCCTGCCTTAGTTCCCTGATATCTTTAAATTGCTGACCTCTCTCACACCTACCTTCTGTCACATCCACTACTTGATTCACACCTTGTCAGAACATGATTTTGGCCAGAGTCTCGCTTCTCCCAGTGTTGAGTTAGCTTGGGTTCAGGCCTGTAGGGAAGGTAAAGGATTCAAAAGCTCCTCAAACAGGGGTGACACGTGAAAAACCCATTCAGTACAGCTGTCAGTATTTGTGTGTGTATGTGTCAACAGAGAGAGCTCTTTCAATGAGCATCTTTTCCACTGTCTTTTGTGTGTAAGTGCTCTTTTTCTTTAGAGGAAATTGCCCGGTGGAGATGGCAAAGAGGTGGGAGTACAAATAAAGAACAAAATCCTGCCTTTGTTTATGTCCCTGTTCTTAAGTTAATGTTGTTACCTGGATATTGCAGACTGCAGTCAGGGCCTGCCATTAGGGTATTGCAAGTACTAGACCCATTGACAAAAAGAAAAAGAATTCTATCAAAATCACCCTCACCTTCTAGAAAAAGTTCATTTTGAATGAGATTATCTCCTTCCTTCAAAAATTGTTGTCTCTGTTGGAAAGCAACTTTTAAAGCATGGAGTAAAATCTTCAGGCTTTCAGTTTGGGGTTTCTCACTCCCCAGTTAAACATACTGTGTAGTTTTTGTGATGTGTGTTATTTTTGCCACTCTCTTCTCAGCAAAGTGCATTTTTTCTTCTGATGGTGACTGTGCACTCCATTGTACCTGTAGCACATGAGGTTTTGTGGAATAGTTTGTCTGGTTGTTGTGCTGCAGTGTCTGTGTTCAGATAACTATTTTCCTGTGACATCTGTCCCTGGTGCTGCCCCACCCTCTGCATTCCCAGTATCCCTGTGTCCCTGGAGCAGCACTTGGCTCTGCTGGCCCTGCACAGGTCATTCCCTGAGTCCCTGGATGATCAACTACTTCACAGCTCCTCTGATGAGGGCGGGTTGTGCTCTGGTCTTCCCAAGTGAGGCAACAGTACAATTCCCTTTTTTGCATGACAGAAGAGGAACTGAGTGTTTTGGGGGTCCTGTACTTCCCTGTTCAAACAGGCATTGAATGGGCACAATGGTTTGGGAATTGCTGTTGGAGGCAGGAATAGAGTCCCCTGACTGGGCTGAGGGTAATTACTACTGTATTTTGGGCTGGAATGAATGAATGGGTTGCCTAAATGCCCCTCTGAACCACTCGCTTGTCACTCCTACAGCTTTTCATTTTAGAGACCCAACATTTCATTCTAATTGACAAAGTTTCAATGGCAAACTCCAAACCAGAAGCAAAGCATTCAAAGCAGGGAAAATGCAGGAGGCTCTGGAGGTCATTCATCTATCAGAGGGTCTGGATATCACTCATCTGGAAAGAATTCAAAATTTGCCATATGTTTCTTTTGTAAAATGTTTGTAATGATATAACACAAATATATAAATATTGGAAAATTGGCCATTTCCCATGGTATTTAAAATATATTATGTTGTGCCATATAAGCTAAGTTGTAAGGAAACTGGTCAATTTTCTAAATTATTTTAAAAATCTTCAATGCATTTTGATATATACATACCATAGTATGTCTAATAAATACATATTTATGCAATATGGTTCGGGAAATACATACCCGTAAATGTGTGTATGTATTATATATGTGTGTATATAAATGGAATATATATTGTTTTTCCTTATAAGATCTTTTATTTATTCTCTTAACACACAGCTGACCCTCCAGATGCATGCCTGAAATCTAGGGCTGTTTAGTCCTAAATGATGATATTAATAATGTACGTAATAAACCCCCTCAATTTTAAAATCAAATGTCATTGCTGATATGGTTGCAATGTGCAGAGCTCTGCTTGTGCATGTCCTGGGCCATGTGGGCTTGTCACTTCCCAGATTTTTCAGTATGATTTCTGGAGGTTTAGGAAATTTTAGGCTTTTGGAGACCCACATTTGAAAGAAAAATGTTTAAGTTGTGCCTCCAAATTCTGTTTTCCTTTTGTGCCTCTTCCCCTCCTGCCAGCCCTCCAGTTCTGAGGAGATTCCAGTGGATTTCTGAACAACTCCAACAGTAGGAAACTCTGCTCTTCTGAGAGAGAGAGAGGTCAGAGCAAAGGCTGATACAGCCAAGGTGGTGTTTGGATAAAGGGAGAAACTTCCTTCTCCAAAACACAGACTGGGGTAACTGGGAAGGAGGAGTTGACAGGCTTGTCCCATCCTGCCAACATAAGGGCTTTTGAGATCTAAATTATTTTTAATCTAAGGTGCTAGAAGGGAGACTAGAATTAGCCTTTAACTTGGTGGGTGTAGATTTTTCACATTGGAAATTTATGTAGCACCTCTTGTTTTTATTGGGCAAAGCATTTTCAGTTTTGCTGAACCACTGTGGATAAAAAATGGAATCGTTGTAAACCCAGAAGAAGCAGTTGGGCACTGAACAGACTCCCCAGGGAATGGTCATGATTCCAAGGCTGCCAGCACTCCAAGAATATTTGGACAATGCTTTCAGGGCAAGATTGTTGGATGTCTGTTTGCAGGGCCAGGGGTTTGACTGGATGATCATTCTGGGTCCCTCCCAACTCAGGATATTCCACAATTCTATAACAAATTGCCAAGTTGTAATATCCACTCTTGCTTCACCTTGTCTGTCTGTGAGTGCAGACATGTATTGAAAGGATAGGAGGGAAGGAGGGAGACCTGGGAGATATTTTACACTCGTGGAAAGGAGGTGGTGAGTGTGGCCAAATGAATGGATCTCTTGTAACTTTGATGGGCAAAGAGTCTTCTGTTAAATTCAAGGGGAGTTCCAGACACTGATCAAGGACAGTCTGTGTCTCTAGATTTCCATTCTGACCTGTTCCTCCTGACTCGTTAATCCACAGTAATTTAAGTTTATGTCCTGTGCCTTCAAAAATTATTTTCAGCCCCTGCTCTTTGGGCATCTCAGTAATTACTGTCTACCATGTGAAATGCTCCAGCCTGATTTCATTTGGTGGAACTTTCCTTTTCCTGTTCCATCCTCTCTCCCTGCCAAAAGTGACCTGCCCCAGCAGCACAGGCAGCAGCACGTTTTTACATGTCTGCTGTTGTCTCCCTGCCTGGGAGAAGCTGGGGAGCTGCAGATCCGTGGCACTGCTCCGGTAGTATGTTGGCAGGCACATGAAGCAGATTCTCCAGTCACCCTTAACGCCAACAGTGAGATTTATTATCTCCATTGCTCTTAGGGAAATTAGCTCAGGGAATTAATTTATGGTGTTTTGAAATGCTGTTGTCTTATCGAGTGGCTGCTTGCTTATAGCCAAACTCCCTGTTACCTTTGGTCACAGAGATTGCGTGTTTAATGTGAGCTTTAACGGGGGCAATTAAAAGGGCACAAGTGAACACAGTCACACTCCAGGCCGTTTATGGCATTTGATCCTTGTACAGCAGGAATGACCCCTTCCAGCTCACCTTCTCTCTCAACATTGTATCTGGGAAGGGAGATAAATTCACAGTTAATAAAGATAAGGCTGGAAAACTCCCTTTGTGAACTTGTGAATAGCTCACAAGTTGCAGTTCAGTTTGTAACAGCAGGATACAGCAGTATCTCATAATTCCATGGGGCAGAAGGGCCTCACCACTGCTGAGGGAACAGGAGTTGGGAAATGTGAATACCTTGGTTTCACTGTACTGGACAGCAAGATTTCAAGGGTTAAAATCCTCTGCATTAGCATATTATTGATGAAGTCCTTTCATGTCCCATGGTACACATTGCAATCTTTTGTGATTCTTCAGCATTTCTGGAGTAATGGTGCTCTTGGCAGGGACGGCTCTTGTGGGTACAGTGCTTATCCAAGCATCCACAATGGTGTTGAAGATGGAGTGGTGACTCTTGCCCTTCTGTCTCCTACATTATTTATATTTGTATTATCATTAATTAATGATTTATGGAGCCCATTTTGTGAACCATGAGCCCATTTAGGGCAGTATAAAGCAGTGTGGATATAAAACATGCACACACACAGGTGCTTGCCCTGTGCACAGAGGCAGCCACCTTGGGGATGGAAACTGGCAAGAGTTACAAAAATGTACAAAAACTATTTAGCCAGAGGGCAGAGCCCTGTATCCCAAGAGCTGGAGAAGGATAACCAGAATGTAATTATTCTGAATTGTAATTAAACATCAGCTTCTCTTGCAAGTTGCTTATCTTAGTTTGACTCAGTCTCTTTGCTGCACAAAGTAGCACAACCTCAAGTGGATATTCTGCCTTGAGGGAGTTCCATCTCCAGTACCTCCAGGATGTTGAGAGCATTATTTCATCATGGTAATGGAGATATATGTGCAAGATACAGTGCTTTTCTGCTATGAAATTAGACACCCCCAGTTAAACAGGTATCTTGGGGTTTTGTATCAAACCACACATCTAGGAGTCCCCAAAGGGCTTATTTTCCCACAATTCCTGTAATATCTCTCAGTGTTCTTCTCCTTTCATCCCAACTCATATGTACAGTTCTTTAGTTGGAAAGGTGCTCCAGGAGCTCCTCTTGAATGTCTTTTTCCTTTAAATCGTAGCTGGTTGGCTCTATTTGATATGCCAAGTCTGTCTTTTTAAGGATTTTGTGTTACCTCTCACTATCATGTGCTGGCATTAAAGTTAGATTTCAAATCCAGCTGATGCTCAAAAACATACAGTGAGAGAAACTTTGAGATCAGTTGGCTGTGGTCACTTGTTCTTCATCCAAACAGGTTGTATCTGTGTCATTCTGGCGCTGGACAAAATGTCCTGGGTAGTCTTTTCACTGTAAACATAAACATTGAGGTCGTCATGTATTGGGTGTAAGGATAAACATCCTCACTTGTATTTAAACGTCCATCTTCCTCTCTCAATCAGATAGTGGAGTGACAATTGTGTGGGGGATTTTTTTTGTTTATTTTGATTTTGTGGTGTGGAGCACTTGTACGAGCTTGGCTCATGATGGAATATCTCAATCACTGGCGTATCACGCACAGGTTACATCAGTGCAGCTGAAAGCTCTCTCTGTAGTTATGCCACACAGGTTTACCTCCGTGCCCATAAAACCACATCCACCAGGGACCTCATCAATGCAAATACACTCAAGAGCAGCTAATGAGGATTTTAATTTAGCTTTAAATACCTTTGGTGCTGGGTAGTCCTTTACAGCACCAGGCGGGGAAATCTCCGAAGCTCTGGCGGCTTTCACCATAAATGTCACTGCACTGTATTTATTGTTTGTTTTAGCTGCGTTTCTAATGACCAAAAAGCTCATTTCTCAGATTACACTGATGCTGTGTGTTACTTCCCAGCACCTTGGTTTGTTTAAACACAGTGCAAAATGCAGGAGTTGGCCAGGAATAATTTTCCCTTATGGGACCAAATGTGCGAGTGGGGGAGAACTGACAAAACATCTCCGGAAAGACTCCGAGGGAGACCCTGGGAAGGTCCTGACTTCACTGACTTCACTGGATTTTATGGAGGTGTGTGCTGAGGTGTTACAGATACCTGTGATCCTCTATCAGCATGGATCCTTGAAAGGACTTTCCCCTGGGTTACTCGATAAAGAACATTTTGCTGTATGTTGTTGAGCCAAACTTGTAAGATTAAGGCTTGTCTTGCCAATGTTTTATAACTGCCCAGACGTTTGCAGGCAACGATTACTTATTAATGCTGCTGTTATATTGAGTGTCACCTTTCCTTCTAATTCCTTCAATCCTCAGTGAGTCATTATAGACTTCAGAGCTGACTTCAACCTTTCTCGAGGCCTGTGTTTGCCAGACCCTATCAATGGGAGATTTATTGCCCTGAGGTGGTATTTTCCAGCCTTGGTCCAGAACTGGTCTCGTTTACGACAGGGTAGGGGCAGAGTTTTCAGCGGCTCACAGTCTTGGTGCCTGTTTGAGGTTTGAGGCACCTGTCTTAGGGTGTTACATGCTCCCACTATGAGGTAGTTCTGGTGCTGCTCCTCCTCTTCTTTTTCCCTTTACTTTTTTTGATTTTCTCTCACCTGACACTTTCTCTCACAACCTTTCAAGAGTCCCTTTTGCACCATCTTTTCCATCTGATCTCCTACCCTTGGAGTGCCCAGAAATTCCAGCTTTTCTTCACCTTTTCTGCCTCTGCAGTCAACTCCTTCCACAGCCTCTCTCTCTTCTCACTTTCCTTACAGTCCCAAGTTTTTGTAACCCCATTTGTCCTGCACAGAAAATTTATATCTGGTCATATTCTGGGAGCTAGCAAGAAAACAGTCTGAGTCACCAGCTAGCTATGATTTAAGGCCATGGTATCTTATGTGATACAAAACTTCTTTAAATCAGGGAGAGAAAACCAAGATCCCCAATTCTTTTTTACCCAGACGCTGAGCTGTACCATCCCATGTCGATGTTCAGTCCCACAGTAGTAGGACACGAAGTGTTGTGCAAAGGGAACTGCTGGGATAATAGTTCTTTGCTTATTTCTCCAACTGGTTTAGGATTTGTAGTGCAGGCTTCTAGGAGTCTGTTTGCACAGCTGGAAACCTGCTGTAGCCAGCATGATTCCTCCATTTATAATGTCCTACTGCCTGACGTGTTTGGTAGCTTTGGTGAGGTGCCTCTCAGATCTCACACCAGGGCCTGGCCCTGCCGTCAGGAATGCACCGTCCCTTCAGCTCTGTGGCCAGCCTCAGCAGACACCAAGGATTAGCTTTGCATAAGCTTGAAGTACAGACAAAATGAGGTGAAAATCCTCCATCTGGCTTTTCTTAATAGAGTTTGCAACATTTGCCTTTCCCAGGTGACAGGATTAAGTGTCCAGTAAACATGAGAAATATCCTTCTGTGTATACATTCAGGCACTATTAAAAGCCCACTACTATGAGCCTGTGCTCCAAATCCCAGCTTTCTCAGCTGTTTAAGGCCTGGCTCCTACACCCGAGACACTTCAGTGCTTGACAGCTGCTCTGTGGCCTATATACAAAATAAGTCCGAAATCTCAATTTGATCATTCCAGGACTTGCAAGTGCATCACGGCATCACTCTCACAGCTTGACAGCCTGGAAGGACATGCTGTAGATCTGGAGTTAGATTAATTCCTCTTGGAATTTTGGAAACAGGCCTGCAACACCAGGCAGAGGTGGGGAACCAGAGACTTGGCAGGGAAAGCTTTCCCTTTCCAGGCATGTACATTTGTTTGAAGCCTGAAATGAAAACAAATTTTTCCAGCCCTTTAAAACTTGAAGAAATCTGTCCCTCTGTCCCACCTTCCACCATGAAGTAGTTTCCTTCCTAACACCTGTTTGAGGCTGATGCAGAAGTCTATGGTTTGACCTGTCCAGGGAGGTGTGGTGGGCTGGCAGGAGCCACCCCACAATACGTCAGCAGTTACTTCAACTCACAGTGAAAGCAGCTGTCTTGCTCCACGCCTCATAAAGCCCTGAACAAACTTTTACACATTTCTGCTGAGAGAAGGGATAGATACTCCTTATCCGCTTCCCCGCCAGCGCGCAGCACAGCCTGGCAATTCTGGCGGGGCCGTGGTTATCAGGTGAGCAATGAGGAGGAGTGTGAATGGAGACAGGGGCTGGGCTGGGCACAGTGGCAATGAGCAGGTTATTGCAGCTCTGCTGGCGCCGGCGCGGCTGGCGCGGGTGGCTCGGTGGCCTGCGAGGGAGGGCCGTGCTCAGATGGCTCCTCACCCACACAGCGATGAGTAAACAACACCCAACGTGACATCCAGTGCCAGCCCTTGCTGTCACCTAACCTCCTTTATGGGGGAAGGTGAACTTTCACCTTGCCTCTGTTTGCCAGGTCTCCCTTTTGTATTTGCCCTGTCAAAACCAAAGCAAGGGAAGGGTTGTTCAGTAGTGTTCCTCCTCATAACCTGCGTGTCCTCCCCAAAATATTTCCCATGGTGGTTCCCAAGCAGTTCAGGAACATCTGTCTGTGTGCTGGCTTTTCAAGGCTCCATGCAGAAATTCACTGTCCTGCTCACAGACCAACACTCCTCTGAAAACCAGAACCTGTATTACCAGATGTGTGAAGGGAGACAATTCAGCTTCAAGTTCTGAGGTTGCCTTTGTCAATCCAGCTGTTCCAACTGTGGTTCTAAGTCAAGTATCTTGCAGCACAGTAATCACGGGGACATGAGAAACAAGGGGCTGTAATATCAAGCGTTCCATTTTTTTCATGTGTTGTGATACCAAGAGGTGCAGAGGGTTAATGGCAGGTCTGGAGGCAGAATTGTGTTGTCCGATCTTGTGGGTACTTACCTAAAGATCATCCTTAGATCACTGAATTCTCAGTTTCTTTGACAACCTTTTCTTGAAAGTCATCTATTTTCAATTAAAACACCACACTTTAGATTTTTTTATGCTAATTAAAGATAGCACTTTTTTCAGTATCGGGAACCATCTTTTAATATTGTCAACTGATATGTGTTCAGAGTTAAGTTTACAAGAAGATTGAAATAAAGAAGGAATTGTTCTCAGAAAGGAATTAAGAATTTCCTAGCAGTAATGAAGTGAGAGATGCTCAGGCAGAAGGGTCATGGGGTATGATCTGAGCCCCTGGAAATGCAAAATCTTCTTGTACAATCTGGGAAAGCTTGACTTTCATTCTGACCAGTTATCTGAGCATTTCTTCATCCCAGGGGTGTTACTAAATGACAATGCTGTAGGAGACAGAAATGACAGATGATTCAAAAGGAAAAGCAATGCTTAACTCGGACACCAATTGCCCTACCCCTTGTCACAGAAAGTGCTTTACTAAATGGTGTTTCTAAATATACTTTCTGATTTCTCTGTAGACTCTAGATAATTTTTGTTCTCAGGAATTCTGAATAGATCTGAGATACTGAGTTCTGACAATCTTCAGTAACTAGCAATGCTCCATTAGCTAATTGCTCAGTGACAGTGACCTTTCTGAGTAAGTCCACATGACAACCACATAAATGCCACCCTACTGCTTCCTGATTAACTTTATAAACCATTTGCTGTATAGCTTTATTCCTCAGCTAATAGCACCTTTGGCTTCACGTGTCTTTGAGTGTCAGGGCTGGTCCAGGAGACAGGCTTTTCTTGTTTGGAGTCCACAGGGAAGGTCAGCCTTCTTTACAGGAAATACCTGAGGAATTTCTTTGGGGAACCCAATCAACACCTCATGGACTGCTGTTCCAGCTGTGGTGTGTTCCTAAACACCCTGCCCATGACCTGGCAATGGAGGAGCTTGTTCTATGTGTAGATATGAGATCAAAGAGTGATGAGCAGAAGAGGAGATATGGGGTGGACTAACTGGTCTTGGCCAGAGGTGCATTGCTTTGCTGGGTTGGTGTTGCATCAGGAGCAGTGGTGGCCTAAGGCAAGAGAACAGAGATGTCTGGCAGTGTGTGAACTGTGCTGCTTCTCTGGTACAAGAAAGTCCAAGTCTCAGGAGGTCTCAGTGGGCAGGCAGTGCTGTGAAGGGCTCTCCAGGGTCTAACATCCACCCGTACCCTTCATGCATCTGTGATCTGGAATGATGAGAGTTTCCCATATTGGGGGATACTAGCCTAGTATCTAATCATGGATCTTTCGGGAGACAGTAGAAAGACAGGACAATTATAACTGGTCCATCCTTCCTCCCCCATGTCCGTACCCAAGGCATCAGAAGAGTTCAACGTCCTGTGCTTAAATGCACATAGCAATGGCCTAAGTAGTGGAAAATTAATTTAATCAAACTAGGCCTAGTTGTGAGGGTAGTTGATGCTCCAGGTCTTTGAAATGTTTTCCTTCCTCTTTAAACCATTGTGTTTCGCTTTTAAGAGCATCTCAAATAAACATCTGCTATTTTTTTTTATTTTCTTACTATTTTTATTTTTGCTGTGCTTGGGACTCTACTTAAGACAGCTGAATTATGCCTGATATACAAGCTGTGGGATAACATCTCCAAGGTTTGATATCCTTCCCTCCTGTAGCTTAGTTAAAGATATGGGGCGATGTTGTGGAGTCATGATTTAACCCACCAGCTGTGGGTGAGAGTTTAAACACCATTTAGTGCCTCAGCCCTTTGCTTCTGATCTGGAGATAACAAGGAGGTTAAATATGCATCCAGTCTGGATGGAGATCACGACCATGGCTTATGTGGGTGTGGCCCATAAACTTTTATGATAGTCTTGGATACTACTGAGAGGTCTGTGGCTATTTTGTCTTGGATCTTCAAGGATCTGCCTTTCATAGGGAGAGACTGAGTTACAAGTGGTTGTGTTGCAAAAGCCCATAATAATTCTGGGATACGCAGAGGGCTTTGGTTTTGGATCTATGGAGGTTTCAGTGGAGGCAGGAGGAAAATGAATCTGACACTCTTAGAAGAAAAAAAGTTCTCCCTGTTTCTGGTCTCACACTGTGCTTGTTACCACACGGGTTGTGGTGTACTGGTCACTAAGTCAACCCTGGAGCATCCATCTCAGGTGACAAATCCCAAGGAAGAATTAAGGATGCAGGTTGCAAAACCTGTTGCAAGTTTAGCTTCAGCAAGCATTGAATAAGATTGAACTTAGAGAGAGTGGGGAAAAGAGCAGTTCAGCAGAGATTTTGGTGAGGAAAGAAAGAGGACAGTTTAACGGAGCAATTTTCTTGTTGTTTCACTTTTGGTATCTTCCATTTCTCTTGTTTTTTAGGACCCCTCTCTAGTCCGGTCTTGTTCAAGTTCCTGTGAAGAGAAGTTTTGTCTGGCCAGAGTAAAACATGGTTTAAGTCCTAACAACCAGACTTTTAAGATTGCTTAATTAGATGTTTCCTTCTCACCCTACGGCAAAGTAAGCTGTTGGTGCCACTGTAAAGGCTGGTTGGGACTAGATATCATCCCAGTGACAAGAGAGGCATTGTTGATCACACTGGGGCCTTTTTCCATGGTTTTGGATGTGCCCTGTGTCAGGCATTTGCATGGAGCAGAGGTTGCCTCAATGGATTGTCTGTGCCTGTGTTTCCTTACACGCTTGTGCAGTGTTGCTCCACACTCAGCCCTTGGAGCTGTTTTGGATTTGGTGACAGTTGATTTATGGTGAGATGTATAATGGTGTAACCAAGGGCAGCACAGGCTCCAGGATATGAGCCTGGTGCTGTTCCCTCTGAAATTAGGAATAATAATCCTGATGACTGGCTGAAAAAAAGCCTGCAACTGTTCTGCCATCCCAGGGCCTTTTTCTTCTGGCAACATTTCTGTGGACTTCAGTGCAGAGAAATTATGTTCTCTATCTCTTTGCCCTTTTATTCCCCTGGGTTCTTTCTCTTTTACTTCCTATGCCTCATTTGTTCCCCTGTTCTGAATCATAAATAGTTCTGGTAGTAAAACACATCTACCGAGGGTTATTTGGGCTGTTCTTGCAGTTCTTGTTCCTTTGATGTATTCTTCGAATCCGTTATATCTTACTTGGAGCCTGAAGAGATGTGACAAGACAAGTAATGCAGCTGGTAAATATTTTAGCATCCCACTTGGAGCACTTGAGAGCAGTCTGGTAATGTTCTCAGTGTTGAGTTATTTTCACATGGATAATGCAGTGTCTTCACTCCAAATGATCTGAACTCTAACATCAACTCAGATTTTAGGTGAAGAACACTTGAATCTCTGTCCCTGAATTTATTTGGATGTCTGGTCCTGGGATCTTGTGTTGCTGCCTGGCTTTCCAATGCTGCTGAGAGAAGTGAAAATGAATGTTGCTGCATTGCCCCAAGGAAGATCAGCTGCCTTGTGCCAGAGATGGCCCAAGGTTTTAGTCACAGCTTATGAAGCCTTACACTTGATTGATTTTTGGGTAGGATCAATGCAGCATGGGGTTCCCATTCTGCTGCAGCCTTTGCTGCAAAACCTAAGTTTCAACCCCTCAATTCAGTTGAAGCAGCCATGCTCAATGGCTTGCTGGACTTTACCTGTGATTTTCAGATTCCCACTCATTGCCCAAGATGCTTTCAGATGATGCAGCCTCTCTAGGGATGCAGTGGGGCAGGATGGACCTGCAGCCATGATTCTGTTGCTGGTGGCCTTGGAAAGAGTGTGGCTTTGTCACAGTGCCAGAGATTAAGTGACATAGTGTGGCAGAGCAATAGGAGAGTTCTGACTTACCTGAGCATCATCTTCTGCTGGTCTAAAGCCATTACAGCTTAACTTCACTGAACATTAAATCAGACATTCAGTGGTGACACTCCTGGGCTTCTACAATGTTCTGAAGTGTTTCTGTAGATTTAACAGGGATGCAAGGAATGAGCAAGCTTTTCAGTTCAAGGCTAATAGATAACTATGTAGATAACATAGAGAAATAAATGGCAGTGTTCTTTCTCCAAGACCTTTAAAAATCCCTCTGTCGAATAATTTAGCGAGAACATAGATAAGAGATAAATGACAAGAACATGAATCCATTCTGTAGTTTTTGCACTGGCAAGTTTATGCTTTGCTCTCTTTTTCTGTATATCCTTGCTGCTGCCATACTGAACAATGCCCCTCTGAATAGTGGACATTATTTTCAGTGTTTTAAGGTGCAGCTCTTAGTGCTGAGGTGACAGAGGGATTAATACAGAGTCTATCCTTACCTGTGGAAAGCTCTCTGAATCGCAGGCATCAGCTGCCCATACCAACTTGGGTAATTGTGGGCCAATGTCTCTTCATTGGCTTAAACCACACCACAATATAAAGTTATTACAATCGCAACTAGAAGCTGTAACTAAGATCAAGACCCTGTTTTATGTACCTAGAATGGGTGATGGCCTCAAAAATGGAAAAATCACATTTTAAACAGAGAAAAGTGAGATTCTTGCTGCCATTTCACAGATAGGAAGCCTGAAGAACAATCAGTTGTGTGCATGATGTCACAGGGATTGCATGACAGAGCTGAAATTGGTCTGTACATCTAGTTCAAGGCCTTAATGCCATGGATTTCTCCTCTTCCTGGCTTATTCCTTCTTGGAACTGCTGGTGTCTTACACACCACTCCAGCTTAGCCCAGGCTGTCTCTCATTTGACTCTCTCTGACAGAATACTGTGTGCTACTTTTAAAAGCCTCCCGGGTTTGGAGCCTTTGGAAGCTAATCCCTCCCAGAGGCTGGCAGTGACAGCTCTGCTGGTCCCTACTGGCACTGCTTGGGAGTGTTGCAAAGGGATGGAAACAGGGTGTAACTGATCTGAAGCGAGGGCATGTTCATGTGATTTACATGCTGGGGGCCAGAGGAAAAGGGCTGCAGTCAGAATTCCCCCTCCCTTGTGTCTCCTACTCCCCACTTTCTTTCTGTCCCCTCTGTTTGGACAACAGAGGCAGCTTCTTGTTGTCGGTAGTCACTTACAGAGATGTGATGGACATGTCAACTCAGAACAGGATTTTCCCTCAGGGTAGAAAGCCTTTAGTAGGAAAGGTGGAATTTTAAGGGTTCTAGACTGAAAAAAAAAAAAAAAAGGGAGAAAAGCCAAAAAATTCCTACCTGAGTGACTGAGAAATGGCAATCTGGTTAGAGAAGGTATGCTCTGGGCTGGGGAGATTCTTCATGTGTGCTTCTAAAATTACATTTCCTCAGAGACTGGGGCAGAAATTGTGATGTTGATTTTCATTTTCCTTTACATTTGTATACCAAAAATAAACCCTGCCTAAGTCATTCAGTGTCGTCTTGATGGTTTAGAAACAGTCAGGATGACAACAGCTACTGGTCAGAATTGTCAGAATCAAGCCTCATTATCACAGCTTGCAGTATTTGACCTGGTGCTCTGGCCAGGAGGAGACATTCAATAGGGTGCCAGATTCCCTTTGAATTAAGATCTCGAATATGGAATTTGTGCTTCCTAGAAAGATGCTCTTCCTACTCACAGATATAATCAGAGGAATACTGGGACTAAGGTAGAGTGGATGGGAAGCTGGGCACCTCCAGTGCTCTGTTCCAAAGGCCTTAAGGGGTAATCAGAGTTACAGAGAATATTCCCCCTCTGTGGGAGAGGGTTCAAATGAATGAAGGGTGTGGTTTGCAGGGGAGCTCCACACCCATATCTTTACAGATAGAAAAGATGCACACTTTGCAGCATGCCTTTGTTTTAACCTTGTGTCCATGGTCAGTTCCTGCCTTCCCTGCTCTCTTCCCTGTCTTCTTTCATCCTCTGCCCATCCCCTCTTGCTGAATATGATCAAGACCTGTGACAACATCTTGGTATGTGTGTCCTCCAAAATGTTTGTCCACTTTTTTCCATTAAAATCAGATTTGTTACCAAGTTTTCAGTTAGAACTGCAGTTTGCCTTCAAATGTGCTCAGCCCTCTAAATCAGGAGGGAAAGTTTGAAAATACTTGTAAGAAGGCAGAACAGATGTCACAAAACTTTGGACTTTCATATATAAATCTTTTATCAAGGTCTTCAGAACTGTCCAGATGTAATCAGATCTTGGGGTTTTGAGAATCCTGACTATTACTATGGGAAAATTCTTCATTTTCTATGCACACTAGGTTTTCAGCAGCACAAAAATAAGCTAGAAATGTATTGTTTCAAAAATACTGGCATATCTAGATTTTTATCAAGTCTCCATAAAAAGAAGAGGGTTTGAACTAAAAACTGTATACAGAGAAGATAAATCTTATATCAGTGCACAGCTTAAAAAGAGTCATTATTTTTAGCCAAATATATAAATACCTAAATATTTTTATGGGGTTGTTTTGGTTGTTTTCTTTTTACATAAAAAATAAACTATAGTCAAGCATGGGAAACAATAAATCTGGGTGTGTCAGTAGTAAATGGTCTAACAAGTTCCCACTGCATAGTGGTATGAAATTCCTCTGGGAACGTATATTTTTATATGCATGTCAGAGGTCTAAAAATATATTACTAGAATAAACCATAGTGTTAGAAAAGAGGAAAAGGACTTCCCAGTTTGTTTTATTGTTCTGTTTTGCAAATGAATTTGTAATTTGAATGTGATTTTTTTTTTTTTTTTTTTTTTTTTTTTTTTTTTTTTTTTTTTGCAAAACCTGTGACAGAAAATGGTCCAGATTAGACTGAGTTAAGTGAAACCAAGACTGTGGGACTGATCCATTAGGAAATGCATTGTGTTTCTCTGGAAATGACTGCTGATCTTTCCATCTTTAGCCAGAGCTGTGTCAAACCCAGCAGTCCCAAGGGTTGTTTTCCTTCCAGTGCAGGTAGGAGATGATGGATCATGGAATGGTTTGGGGTCTGCTCTGCCAGCATTGCTTCGGTAGTTGTGCCTAAAAGGGTGAGACAGGATTCAAACTTTGAGTGCAATAATGTGGATGATCAACCCTTTGTACCTCTGGCTTTGGAAGCCTTTCCACGGGTGCTGCACATGATGCTTCTCCCCCAGTCTGGGAGTGGGGCACAGAGTCTGGCAAACAGGAGGTGCTGTGCTGCCTTTACAGCTGCCAGGGCCCAGTGTCCCTCTGTGGGTCACCAGAGTAGCTGGAGATCACATCAGCCCCCACTCCGGAGGCCTGGCTACAGGTCCTGAGCTTTGGAAGTCCCTGTGTCCCTCCTGGCTTTGTTCTGAGCGTGCGCTGAGGTTCCACTCCCAGGGCAGTGCGTGTGAAACATGGCTGCTGGGATGGGATTTGGGCAAGGGTACAGCAGTTCCTTGCTCTACTTCCAGTGGAAAACAGGAAACCTGCAGGGTGGTGCCTCCTATCCATGCCAGACTTAGGGCAAGCAGCTCCTTTATTCACACTAACTCTAACCTTGCCTTTGATATTTATGCTTCCTTGAGCTGGAGCAGTGCTGGGAGGTTGCATTTGGAAAAGGAGTTTGATAGGGAGATGAGCACACATCCCCACATGTGGGTGCACACACCTTCCTTCACAGACACACAGCCCTTATTGATGTCAGGAGAAATGGCCAGTCCCTGCTCCTCTGCAAAACTGTTCTTTTTCAGCTGTGGCTGAATGGAAGACTGGTTTGGAACGGATTGTCTGTCTTATTTGTAGTGGCCTAATCAGGCAGATGAAGAGAACCTTTTTACCTGTGTTTTCTAATCAGAACATGCCACCAAGTCTGTTTGCTTATCTCTTGAACCTCTGCTGTCCAAACAGAACACAGGGTATCTTTGCAATGGCAAAGGTGAAGTCTTCAAGCTTTGTCATCAGAGGGAGAGCTCAGGAAGATTTAGAAAATAGTGGTGTTATTCTGCAGTCCATCAGCTGGAGGTGCTGGGGCTGCCATTGCTGAAGGTGGATCTGGCTCCTCTCCTGGCTAGCGCTGGCCTGCAGGAGATGGGGTGTGCAGTGCTGGTGGCCTCAGCTCATCCTGAACAGCCCAGAGGCAAATGATGCCCTGTGAGACTTGTGTAACCTTGGGTACAACAGGGGTGTTTGGACAGAAAGAGGAATAGTCACTGGGTTCACTGAGCACAGACCCTGCGTTAGTGTGGGCTTGTTGTCATGGCTGGAGTCAGTTCTTTCTAATTTTGTCTTCTTTCTACATATTCTGGCAATGAACTTGCTTTTCAAGAAACTAGACTGGAACAAGCCAGCTTTTTTTTTTTTTTTTTTTTTTTTTTTTTTTTTTTTTTGTCAGGAAATAGACAGTATAGATTGTGTGAGTGAAGAAGAGGCAAGTACTCAACTACCTTTCAGTTATACACAACACATGTCTCTGGTGTATAAATAGCATGAAGAGTTAAGCCCTCCTTAGTACTTCTCCTTCTTCTCTTGTACTGTGACTGAGTGATGACTGTGGTGACTCCCCTCAAACAAACACCTCTCCCCCCTCCACCCCTGTGCAGAGATTCTTCTCCTTTCCTTTCTTTTTTTGCCAAGATAAACTCTGTGTGTAAATTGGATGAGCACTGAGTACATTAAGAGGGAGGGGGTGGAACAAAAATAAGACCCTAATTAATAGTTTTGTAACCAAGGGAATGAGAGGAGAATAATTCGAGGAATAACAAGAACAGCTTTCAATCTGTTACTTGCTGTGTGTTTGTGCATGTAGTTGTACACTAAAATAATTCCAGCTGTTCTTCCTTCTTTTAATAACGGTTCATTGCTTTCCCGTTGTGGGGCCATATTTGGACAAACATTAACCAGATCAAAGCCTAATGGATAGTTATGATGGCTCTGATTCAGCAAAGCACTTAAGCACAGTGTTTCATTGTAACTTCAATGGGACATGCTTTGACTTCAGTGAGATACAAGCTCTGTTCCAGCCAGTGACAGGAGAAATGCCTGTGTGACTTGGCATGGGTGTGTGTGCTTGTGCTTAAAACTCTAAGGTAAAATGAGTTCCCATTCTAAACAAGGATAATGGAGCCTTCTTCCTGCAAGGTATCACTGTGGGACTAAGCACCCCTTTGCCTTCCTTAATCTTGGCCATTCCCATCATGGAGTGTTTTAATAGCTGTGCTAGAGTCAGAGTCAGTGCTAGAGCCAGAGGAGGTTGTGAAAACCAAGAATTCCAGTCAAAGGGAGGAAGGACGGGAATACCATGAAGGAAGAGTGGGAATGTGCCCACTGAGCAGGGCCTCTGACTGCTTTACTGCCAAAAGATTCATCTATTCCCAGAAACTGTCTCTACCAGTGCCTTAGAGCAGGTGCTTAGGAAGAATTTTAAGAAACAAGAGAAGTGCTGAATACCCTCTTCCTTGGTGGGAGTCAGTGGATTGTGGTCATGCTGAGCTGGACACTACATGTGGACTGTGATGGTTCTTTTCTGCCAGGAACACAGCAAGGGTCCCTGCAGCCCTCCTGGTGCTGGAATGATTTCATAGGAGAGAGTTTCACTTTTGACCAAGACATGAGGAAAGGAGGCTGAAATGATTTTTGCTGAAATCTTCCTGTTGATTCCTCCTTGATGGCATAAAATCTTAAGAGTACAATTTTCTTGTCTCATCCAGGCCATTAAAGCATAATAAATTATGGCAGCTTCTAGGATTTAGGGTACTTTTTTAAGTGGCTGGGCTACACCGCCTTGGAAACACTTGGAATTCCCCTTTGTGATTGTCTGGGAGTTATTTATAGTAAGTCCTTACTCTGATGGCAGACTCTACATCACAGAACTGCTGATTTGAAGGGGGTGTAGTTTCATTTAGAAGTTTTGCTCGCTGTGTTTGCCATCTCACGTTTCTTGTTTTAAGCTGCTGTCACAAGTGAACAGAAGCAGTTTGTGGCACATTGCCACCACACACAGGGCAGGCTTGCTTTGCTTGGAGCACTCCCTCTGGAACAGCTTCCTGATGGGAACATCATTATCAGCATGGCCATGTGTGTTGGGCCTCTGATGGGCCAGACTGTCCTGAGGTACCAGGGTGAAAGCCTGGAGAAAAGGTAGACATTAGGGGAGGAGAGGGAGGGGAATTTAATTTCCTTTGCCCTGACATTGATGTTATTGTAAACTCTCTAAAATGGCACCTTCTGGCTCAGAATTAAGTAGCCACGATGATATGTCTCAGTTTGTCCAGACTGATTTTCTTGTCCAGTTAAAGTGGGAGAGTCTTATGTCTTTAAAGCTTCCTGGCTCCCAGGAGGAAAATGCCAAACTTGTCAGAGAAAACAAACAGTGGCTGTCCCAGCCTGTGTGTGTTCCGATTAACGGATCTATTAGGCTATAAAACCTGGGACCCCCTTTCCTGGAGAAAGAGCATACATTAGGAAGCTGTTGACAGTTCCTAAGTCTGACCCCTTGCACAGAGCTGGAGACCTATCAGCAGCTCCAAGGGGCTGTTTGTTCCAGGAGGTCTCAGAGAAGTTTTTGACGCTCCGTAAATGCCAGATGCGTTCTTGTTGTTCTTGTTTTAATCTGTAACGTGGGAGGCCAGAGGGAGAAAAAAGGAGGAGCTGCGGCACAGCTGAGTGTTCCTGTTCTTTTGGTGTAATCAAAACGTGTTTGGAGGCACATTACCTTAGGCTGGGATATTGTTGGCTCCCTCAGACTGAGCAGGGCCTGCTTTAGTGGCAAGTTCCTTAGTGGGTTTGCTGCAGTTACAGCAAACACGCAGTGTTGCAGTGGATGGCATTCCATGCTTGCAGCTAAAAGGGAAGGAATCGCCAATGTTGCATTCAGCATTCACTTCTCAAGGAGATGCAAACCCACAGTTCTGATATTTGAGGACATACAAACCCCATTTTGCAAGAAAACTTTTACTTACAAAAAGTTAAGCCCTGTATTCTTGGTGTATTCCTGTGAAAGCAATTACCTCTTCCTTGTTTCCCTCTGCCTCTTTTCCTTGTGCTTCCTAAAGACAGCTTTTTTCTCTGGCATTATGGTATTCATCAAGAAGAAATGCAAATCACTCCTGCACTTCTTCATATACTCTGCTGAGTGATTTTACACATAGAATGTTGTTGGAACATTTCTCTGAGGAAGGGCCCAGGGAGCTGGGGCTGTTCAGTCTGGGGAGGGGCCCTCAGCCCTGCGTGTCCCCGAGTGTCCCTGTGTGCAGGGAGGGGCAGAACAGGGCCCAGGCTCTACTCTGGGGGCCCAGCAATGGCACCAGAGGAACAGGCAGGGACTGAGCCCAGGGATTCCCCCTGCAGAGGAGGCAGAACTTCTTCCCTGTGCAGTGACCGAGCCCTGAACAGATTGTCCAGAGAGGCTGTGGAGTGTCCTGGGGATAGTCCCTCTGGACACAATCCTGTGCTCTGGGATGGCCCTGCTGGAGCAGGGAGGTGGCACCAGGTGACCCACTATGGTCCTTCCCAACCTGACCCATTCTGTGACTCTGAATATTTCCATGAGTTTCAGGTCACTGCTCTGCCCCTGGCTGGGTCCCTGGTGCTGTCACAGCAGAAGGAGGCAGTTGCAGAGCAGGCTTTTGCTGCAGTTCCTTCCCAGCCAGCCATGCCCACAACTCCCAGCACAGCACACAGCCAGCAAGGCTGGTCAAACCAGTGGTCTCCCCAGCCCATGTTGTGAGTCAGTCACACTGCTTTTTGTAATTAGTAATTCAGATAACAAATATGTGTCAGTGAATACTGCAGAACGTATTGAAGAGTTACCAATACGTGACTCAACAGGCTTGAGACAAATTGCTGTGCTGAACCAAACTTCGCCAAGCCACGGAGAAGCTGAGCGGCAGCAGCCCTGCAGTCCCAGTCCCCCGTGTCCCTCGTGGTCACAGGTGGGTCTCAGTGCTCTGCAGCCCAGGCTCTGTGTAGCAGGTGGCTTTTACCCTTGATAGAGCACACACCATTTAGGTCAGTCCCCGGGAGAGCTCCGAGCAGGAATACTGCAATTCACTGTAGCGCTTTTAATTTGCTGGATGAGATCTCAGGTCTCTGGAACACAGGACTTGTTGTGAATCACAGCAGGATATTCTCTTAAAGAGCCCAGCAGAAGGCTGCTGACAGTGTCCCCGGGCGATGCTAATCCGACATCACATTGGTCATGGCTCCTCGGGTTACCCGCGGCCCCGTCGCACAGGAGGCCTGTTAGTGTGGGAATGAGGGACCTCGTGCTGCAGGGCCACAGCCGGGGCATTAGGAGGAAGAAAATCTATCCTCTTCCCATCACTTCCTGAAGGGAATGTGTCAGAATGACGCACGTACTCAGGGCTTTATTTGATGAGGGGGCCGAGGGGGAGTGAGAAAGGAATGAGAAGGTCCCAAGGGACGCGCGATTTGGCTTCACCGGGTCACAACGCTCTGAAAGTTCATTTGGAGTTGCTGAAACTGAAGCGGTGGAGAGCAGTCCTGGCTGGACACACATTCGTCATCTTCGTGACTCAGGAGGGCTCTTGTGGATATTTTAGACAGCCCATGGATTATGGTGGGCTTTTCTCAGCCTCATAAACACTCCTCAGGAATGAGATGGGAGAATCCAAGGATGGTGGCATATGCTGGGTCTGTGGTCATTCTCCCAAGGTGCTTTTGGGGTAAAAGCATCCCTTTTCTCACATTCCGTCCTGCCCAAACTTTCAGGCTAAATTGCAGTGTGTGTCTTGTAAGTCCGTGTTCTCTCCAGTGTGATCTAATATTGACACAAGAAATGGAGCTTTAATCTTTTGATGAGATTCTCGTGTTCTTTGGTTGTCCATGCTCTGAGGGATACAGTGAATGCTCTTGAGAAATAGGGGGTCTCGTGAATAGAAAACTTCTGGTGTGGTTTGTACTGACCTAAGCACAGTCACTCGTTGGCCAAATCTGTTCAGTACTTTTCCCACTCAGGAAGTACCTATTTTGGTCAAATGAAGTACCTCAAAAATAGGTGCTGAAATCCATTGGTTAAAGCAGACACCATGTGCCCTATTGCCAGTTTTTGAAGCTAGTCAGAACACTGAGAGGAAAAAGCAGTTTGGTATTTTTGTTTCAAGTTGAGAAACTTAGGAATTAACTTTGGTGTTATTTTTAAGTGTTTTTCCTTGGGTCAAATTAAATGTTTTGTTTGAGGCCAAAATGTTACATCTTTCTGTTTTCCAGTTTACTGAAAAAAAAAAATCTGGAAAAATAGTGTTTATTTTGGGCTGCTGCCCAACTAATCTCTCTTCCTTTATTTTTCTATAATGCAAGCAAAATACAAAATCAGTTATTTATGCATCTCGAGTTTAACTTCTGTTTTAACCATCCATCAGATTAACAGATACCACAGTATAGTAATTTTTTTTACTCTTCAGACACAGAGCTGTATTTCTGTGCTTATAAGAGTTGCACAGAGAAGGAAGAAAGTCCTGAAATCAGTGGGATGTTGGGTTCTGTTTGCTGGGCCATTGAGTGATTCCCCAACTGAAGGGAGAACCTGGTTAAATGAAGGTGTTAACCTTGATCTTAAAACCAATGTCCCTCTTGCCATTTGAGGAGTCAGCAAATGATTTGTTTCAGCTCTGGAATGATGGTTTAGTCCAGGTGCTGCTTCTCACAGCAAACTTTGTCTGAGGATAAATGGGAAGAGGCCATTGGTGTCCAAAAAAGAGGATTTGTTTAACATGGGAAAGGAAGAACTGAATTAAAGTACAAGAAGATCACATAATCTACCACCTCCTGCAACCTCATCTGATGGCTTAACCTTTGATGCCTACTTTATTTTTCTTAATTTCTGCTGCTGTCCTCAGAATTCTCCCTGTTTTCCCCATGGCTTGAGAGAAAACCATGCAGTGAAGCTTTAGCCTGTGTGTTCATGGCTTCTGCCCAGCACTGGAGCCCTGTAAAACCACCCTCAGCCCTAATGGGGTTTGGTTGGTATGGGATTAATGTTTTAATCTATAGCATAATTATTTTTTGTGCTCCTTTCATCAGAACAACTCCTGTGGGCATGCACACATCACCTGGATGCTTGAGGTGCTGTTCCGGATGTTGTGCCCAGGTGGGAATGCAGGAACTGACTCAGGTTTAGAGCAACTTGTCCACTCCTTACTGCATTTGCATGCCCCTGCTTGGGCTTGGGAAATCAATTTCTCTCCCTGTGCTCTGCTTGGCTGAACTGTCCTTCCTGCAGGAATTTGGGCTCGGCAGCACCTCCAAGCAGGTCTGCAGTTTCAGCGGGTGCCTGTAGGTGCTACCACAATACAAACAATAATCAATCACTGACCGACACCTCCGAGGCTCTCACTGAAACCAAACACAATAAAAAAGCCTCCCCAGGGGCCGAATCCACTAGGCTGTGTAAACGATTTTTTAGTGAAAGTGGTAGAACCCCCATCTCTTGGGACATTTAAAGCACACTGCAGAAAGCAGGAGCAATCAGTGTGGTGGGGAATAAGCGCAGGTTGGCAGGAGGATCAAATAAAGAGGACTTCATTATTTGGGAGTGCCTGTCCAGCAGAGATCATGAGTGAAGGCACAATGACTTAATAGATCTCTCTCAGCTTCTGACTGCTGCTCTGCACTGCAGGTGCTCACAACCAATAAAGAAGGCAAAGAAGGCTTCAGCCAAAATGGAACACGTATTTTTAACCTTCCCACCAAACTTTGATCCTTTCCTAGATTAGCTTTAGATATATTAAGGCCAATTCCTGAACTCCTTTGTTCAGGTCATTTGCTCTAGCACAACACGGGGTAAAGGTGTGCATTTGGAGATGCATTCGTAACGAATTATGGGGAGATAATGGCATTAAATGAGAATTAAAATAAAATGAGAGAGTCCTGGTGAAGAACTGCAGCTCAGTGCAAGGGGAAACGACTAGCTACAGGTAGGAGCGGTTCCAGAGAACTTGTATGTAAACTGCATAACCTGGATTTGATTCTCATTTGTGTTTGTTTTTTCCAGTTTCCCCAATTCAACAGAACATAAATTTTCCAGGTAGGTGAGCAGAGGCATGAATGGAGTGAAACCACCCAATGGAAAGAGACAGGATCATTCTCTAGTCCATGTTCTGTTCTTGCTCACTACACTAATTAGCTGCTGTGAGGCTGCTCCATCCTGGATGGAAACAGTGGCCCCCGCCTTGGAGCCGGTGCTAATCCCTACGAGAGGCATCTTTTCCAGGCAGCCCTGCAGGTGGCACAGCGAGCCTTGTCTTTCCGAGCCACGGGAGCAGTCCCTGACTTCCCTTTCCATCGGTTCGCAGTGCAGCAGCAGCTGGGACGGGGGAGACCTTCGGTACAGAGAAAGAGACTGGTGCGATGCGCTGGCTGCTGAAACGCCCTGTCTGTTCCCGGGCTGCCTCCAGGGCTTTGCTTTAGACAGGGACAGAGAAACCATGTCGTTTTCTTTTTATGCATCAAGGCGTTTTGAATCCCCGGATGCTACTTCCAAGCTAAAGTTTAGAAAGAGAGTGCAGCCAAGCTCCTAAAAATCAAGATAACTCTTGAAATCTTGGTTGCACACCTCTCTGTCAGGCAGGTCTCCTTTTCAAAAATCTCTTCTGAAGCCGTTGGAATCAAGTGGAACTGATTTGGGAATTATGGAAAAGGTGGATAGAAAAGGGCCTTGTAGCCTGCAGGGCTGCTGGGAATTCCTGCTTGTTAGTCCTTATTCTCACTTTGCTTCCCTTCATGGCCCTGGGCAAGTTACTTAACTTCTTAATCTCTGGCTCAGTTTCTCTGCCTGTAAAATAAGATAACTATTACTATCACATACCTGTTTGACAGGATTTTCTCCTCTAGTAATAATTAACATTTGTAAAATGTTCTTTGACTATGTTTATTTTTATTATAATACTTCCAGATTATATTACAATACTGACGCTGTTGCTGTTGCAGATTTGAGCTCCTGTACAAGATTACACCGGAAATTAACTCATTTTTCTAATAAGATATAAAACAACTTGTGGTTGGTGTGGTTAAGCTGAGTTTAAAGCTCGTTTGCAGCATGACAACAGTGTGAAGTAGCTGAAGCATTGCAGGGAATCTAACCCCAGTATCAGTGACAAAATGAACTACATACACTGAAGATTATCCATGATCTGATCTTACCCCTAACACAAAGGTTACTTATTTGAAATATTTGGTAAGTGAGGCTGAAGGTTTGAGGTTTTCTTTGCATTAGCAGAATGTGTAAAGTGTCTCTGCACACTTGGATCTTCAGTCCTGCAGTTCAGACAGCTCTGAGGAACTAGACTGAGGATTTGTGAGGACATCTGCAAGCCTGAACAGCCTTTATTTGCACTTCCCTTTTTTTTTTTTTTAATTACAGTCGTAGAATGGGTTTGGATTGGGTTTGAAGGGATCTTCAAGATAATTTCCTTCCTCAAGCAAGAGTCACCTAGAAATAACTTCAGTTTTTCCTCCATATGGAGGGGAGGAAATCAGGCTGGAACCTTGCCTCTATGAACCTGCTGTTCATGAAGCTGCTTTTCACCTCCAGCAACTCATCAGCATGAACTCAAAGTTTGATTTTTGTTGATGGACTTAGTGGTTCCAGTACCTTTGTCTCTGCCTCTTGGATGCTCTGGTATCTAGATTGATCCCTTCCTTCACTCCCTCTTTTCTGATCTCATCTGTGTCCATGTAAACTTTCAGCGTCTATCAAACTCATGGCAATGAGTTCCACCATTTTTCAAGGGTCTGGGCAAAGAGATGCTGGTTTTGCTGCTCTGAGCCTGATGTCTGCTACCTCCATCTGAGTGTGGATTGGGCAGACTTTTGTTTTCACTGTTATGGTGAAGGATGGGACTGTTTGGGCCTTTTCTGAGCCAAGGGAGGCTTGTCCTCATGGCACCCCCAGCTGGGTTCTTGAAGACCATCCAGGAAAAGTGTAGGGCGTTGTAATCCAAAGTCCATTTCTGTTTCTGTGGTGGGAGGAGGTGGGGGAAAGGCAGTGACTCCTTAAATAGCTGCTTCTCTGCTTGCTGTGCTCGTTAGCACCCACACATGTGACCTGTCCAAATAACAAAAAGAAAAGTGTAAGCTAAGCAGGAATCAAATGCAAAAAGGTAGAAAATCAAAAGTGACTCCTTGTAGCCTGACAAAGAGGAAATTGTTGACAAAGTTTAAGAGTTGGTTGAGCAATTTTTTTTTTTTTTAACTCATCTTCTCCCCCCTTCCCGCTCTCCACTCCCCTGGAGAGAAGTCTGGATGTAACACTATTGCTAGGACTAGGCCTATGATTAAGTTCTGTTTTTCAAAGGTGATCCCAGTATGATTAAAACCAGGTGGCCCCATGGCGCAGCAAGGGAGCCAGATGTGCTCTGCAACTGGATTGCCATTTCCTAGCCCAGCTGCAAACATTTGATTGTCCACTCGCTCTGGGTATTACAGCCGTGACCTTCTCTCTTCCTTACCTCCCCCGTCTCCTGTCTGCTTCCCCCAGTGACATTTGAGAGCAGAAAAGTCCCCTTAGACTTGTTTGTCACTGTTACAACCATTCTTTTCTCCCTTCACCTCCCCACTCCCAGCCTGGGTTCTGCACTTCCATTATTCACAGATGTTGGAGGGTAGGAGCTGACAGTGCTGGCTTTTACCTCTTTCCTTTCCTTGGATTTTTTCCCCCCTCTCTGTGTTCCGGCGTGTGTGCACTGACCCCAAAGCACTCCCAAGTCAACTGGCAGCGTCTGAATCCACTTAGAGGTGAAGGGATAAAGCAATTTTCTTCGAGATGTGGCATAAACTGTTTAGGTTTTGCTGTCTCTGAAGGCCTGTAATGAGAGGGTGGCCCTGTCCCAGAACAAGCCCTGTCTCACCCTGATCTATAAAATTTGGAATAGGTTAATCTTTTCTCCCAGCTCTGGCCTGTCAGCCCGTTTGTGCTGAATTAGGGCTCTAATGCATGGATGGTGTCAATAATTGCCTAGTAAGCCATACTTAAAAAAGAGTCACAATCAATCGTCCCAACATTAGGATGTCATAATGCATCAGTCCTGCATTAGGAAGTTGTAATCCATCAATTTGACATCAGAAGGGACAGTGCATGGTGGGAGCTCAGCTCAGGCCTAGTGCAAGCTGGAACCACTCCACAGACTTTGCATCAGCACTGGATTTGGTCTCAAAGGGTCACAGTATTGTTTTCCCACCTACCCTTTGCAGTTTAATAGTGAATTTGATGAATATCGAAATCTCTGGGAAGAGAAGGGCTGCTGATGCTATTTCTATGAGGTCTGGGACAACAGAGAGTTGGAATTTCACATCTCTGTCAAGCAAAGTAACTTTTCCTCCACTGTATGATTTAATTAATCCATAATTATTCCTGTCCTGACTGGTTTCCACTTTCTCTGGAAATGCCTATTTGTGCTAGTTCGTAGATCACCCCTTGCTTTATTCCATTTTAAGATTCAGCTTCCCCAGATCAAACCTCAGTCTGGTCTGCAGCTCCTTTATAGAGCCTTCTCTGTTGTTTTAAATCTGCAGCTCTTCCTGTTGAAGGCAAATGCCCTCAGCTGCTATTTCAGTTTTGTGGTACAAGCCTGAGGATGGGGAGTGGTACTTGCAGCAAGGTCTGAATTCAGCTCAGTGCAGGTGAGGCTGTAGAGTTCCCTGGATACATTGTGTGTATATTCAGGCCTCAGTTTTCAAAGCATGCATGCAGAATTCCCAGAGAGCTGTGTTGGGTGTGCAGTTCCAGCCCAGGCTCCAAGTGCCCGGAAATCACCTCAACACTTATCTCCTTTCTTACCAGGCACTGTCATGAGCTAATTAATGTTTCAGTATTACAGGTTTGGAATGTAAGAAAGAGCCTTTATCCTTTGTCCTGAGGAAATTAAAACCAAACCAAGAAGCAAGTGAGATACAAGGAATTATATGGATCAGTTCTTTCCCAGAGGCTGTGGAAAGGCAGCTCCACGGGCAGCTGTGGGCTGGTCACCCACCTCTTGGTCAGTGCCTGTGGGCAGCTGGCTCTGGTGGTGTTTCCTCTGCTCTTCTGTCTGTCTGGAGATTCTGAAGTGACAACAAATCCCTAATATCCCTTGTGTTACCCTTCCTGAGCTGTTGGGCAGCTCATGAGGAGCTGGGCTTGGGTGACTGCTGTGGAAACAGGCAGCTGTGTCCCACTGCTTGGTGAGGTCTGGCTGGGTGCTGGGAGCTGGGCAAAACACAAGAGAAAGGTCGGCTGGTCCCTCAGGGCAGAAAAAGGGGGAGGAGTCACGGGAGAGGAAATCTTGGGGAGTAATAATTTCATTAAAAATGGGATGTCACTTCTTTTTGAGGATGAAGGAGGGAGAGGCAATTGTGATGGAAATGTGAGTGCAGGAAAAGGTGGTGTTTGGTCAGTGGCAATGGGCCAGGTGGAACATCCACAAGGAGTGACCACAAAGCCAAACACAGACCACATTCTTGTGTCTGCTAACAGCAGTTGGTTACTTTCTTGAAGAACACTTTCAAAATTGTTGGTTTTCTTTGGGTTTCTTAGTTGTTGTGTTGTGTAGTTCCCTGTTTGAGACCAAAGGTCATGCATCTTCAGATATGCTTGCCTTGAATTTAGTAATTACTGGCTTTGTGTGCATAGATGATAAACTGAATAAACACTGATGGGTTTTTTTTAGAGTGAGGGACAGTTTTATTGTGCAGAGTGAGTTAAGTTTAAACTCCTGTCCGAAGCTTTTCAGAACTGCCTGAAGTTCTGGAGTTGGTGTCCAACCCCTCAAAACATCAGAAATCCTTTCCTTTGAGTGCCTTGAGATAGGGTTGAGATTGGCAGAGATAATAATAATAATAATAATAATAATAATAATAATAATAATAATAATAATAATAATAATAATAATAATAATAAT
>VZUI01039141.1:0-77845 GCA_013401135.1 Cettia cetti
CAGTGCAGGCACTGTCCCCTCCCCACTGCAGGCACTGTCCCAGCTCCCCACTGCAGGCACTGTCCCCCCTCCCCACCCCAGAGCAGGAGCATGGGGTGCACAGCCCCCCGATCCCGTGTGCCTGTGGGTGAGCAGGCTGAAGGACAGGGGACAGCCCAGCTCCCAGCATTTCCTCATTCTCGTGTCCTGGCTGGCAGCCCAGGTGGGTTTGCAACATGGCTTTTCTGGAAGGGTGATTTACATCCTTTGCCAGTTCCTGGTTTGCAGCATTGGGGAGATAACTCTGCTTTGGAAGGAGAAAGGAGAAAAGGGGCAAGCAAAATGGGCAGCAAGCTTGGTTTCCCTGACTCTTTCTCTTGTGGGCAGAGCTGGGGAAGTCATTTCCAGTCAGCCTGGGCAGGACTGAAAGGTCTCCAGAAATGTGCACTGGAGCTGAGATTAAAGCAGCTTTGGATAAGCTCTTTTATTACTTAAATCTGTTCCAGTTCCAACAGGTTCAGGTTCATGGCACTTGCTGTGCTCCTGGGAGGGATGCTCTATGTGTGGGAAAGAGACTTAAACATTTGATTTTCCCTGGAAATAAAATGGTAGCCAAAACAAAAACAAACAAACAAACAAACAAACAAACAAAAACCAACCTAAAAAAGGAGAATTTCTGCCCACAGCAAGACCTGAATGGAACACTTCAGGTGCTGAATGCTCCTCTCCAGCTGGGGCTTTTGGAGGGTTAACACAACAAGAGATGCTCTGCAAACAGAGCCTGGAGGGCTTTGGCTTCATGGTTCAAAGGTCTCTCCATGTAGACTGGAAGTCCCCCGGGGGCAGAGATCACCCCTGTCCCTGGAGTGTGTGTGTTTGTGGAACCATGGCTGGCAGGGCCCAAAGGGACCTTCCTAGTGCAGAAATCACAACGTTCCTCTGCAGTGCCCTGACCAAAGGCTCTGCTGCATCATTTGATTCCTCATGAGCCTTGCTGGTCTTTCAACCCATGTGCTTTTAAGGAATGTGTATAATAATCATGTGCTTTATCTTGAGTAACACCCAAGCAGAAGCTGAAGCACAGAGCAGGCTCTTTGATGACCTGCACGGGTTGAATCCACAGCTTATGGAGACTCAGTTGTGGTCAGTCCAAACAAACACTGACTTTGGGGGAAGACACAGAAGCATTTGTTTTAGCCAAGGTGGTGCAGACTGAGTATGTGAGCTCAAAGATGAGTTTCTGTGCAAACAGGAACCAGTCTGGTTTCACTGGACAGGACATTCATTGGAGCTCTGTATGAGATTGCTGCCATATTCTTCAGCACAGTTTGATATGTTTAAAACACTGCCTTTTTATTAGAGTAATGGTGAAACTAAGTTGTGTTTTATCTGATAAATCTGAATACCAGGGCACTGAAATGAAGCTTGATTTTTTTGTCCAGGACTGAAGCAAAGCTCATACCTTGCCACCACAAGTCCATCCTTTTTGCAGGGTGTGCAACTCAAACACTTCTGGGCTGTGAATTACAGAAACCAGCTA
Organism: Cettia cetti; assembly: GCA_013401135.1. NCBI lineage: Eukaryota > Metazoa > Chordata > Aves > Passeriformes > Sylviidae > Cettia > Cettia cetti. Next base: position 1,520 of record VZUI01039141.1, read on the forward strand.
GGCTGTCCTCCTGCACTAGAGGATGTTAAAGGGGCCCCAAAAGATGGCCTCATTGTTAAAGACATGGTCAAAGATATCTGGGTCATCCCAGACAAACTTGCTGGAGTCCCATCACTGTTAGTATCTCCTTTCCCCACGTCTGTTGAAAGAGGATAACAAATGTGCCTGTTCCCCAGTAGCTGCCAGGGATGATCTGCTCAGCAGATTGACTCTGCTGTGAGCCCAGGGACACCTGAGTGGGCTCCTGCAGCACAGCTCCATCCAGAACAGTTGTCCTGCTGCAAAACCTGAGTGAGGCCTCTCAGTGTGGGCAGAGAAGCAGAAAAACCTTGTTTGCCTGGCACCGAGCCTAAGCTAACAGCCTCTGCCAAGCCTCAGGTGCAAAATACGTAGAATTATCCCTGTTTTTCTTCTGTGAGAACCCCTCCCTCCCTCTGCCTGGCCAACAGAGATTTGTGCAGCTGCTGTCTGATCGCACTCCTTGAGGCAGAAGTTGTCTTCTGGACAGTTTTTGAAGCATTCCCAGCAGAGGGGAGTTCCTCATCTTGTTCACTGCCCATCACTGCTATTGCCCTGCAATTAATAGCAGTAATGGCAATGCAGCCACTGAACTGCACATGGGAACAAGTGCTACAGCTGGACACAGCAGTGATGTAAGGGTGTCATTAACAGCCCAGCATGAAGGGCAGCTTTACAACGAATTCAGTATTTTAGTTAGGGACCTGCTGCCTGGTTAGAATTGGAGCTTGTTTATTCCCACTGGGCTATGCTTTAAATCATCTTGTAGCTTCCTTGGTAAGAAACTGATCTCCTTGGATTGCACGTGCTGTAACTCAGCAGGGATGCAGTTTGCTTCATAAGGAAGATCAATTAATGGGGTTTATCTAAGTCTGGAAATGCCAAAGATGTGTCCAAGTACCAGGATATTCACTCCTGACCTGCTCTGCCTCTGAGTGACTCTGCAGCATCCTAGCCACGGGGCTTTGCACCAGCTCTGGATGGGTTGACCTTACTGTGGTGAATTAGCTTTGGGAGGGAGAGTTTCAAGCAGGTGACATGTTGTCCATATGTGCAGAAAAACCAGCATGGACACGGTAAGTCAGGGGTGGTGGCGGGAGGCAGGGGGGTCTGCGTGCTCCCCAGAGATACAGAAGTGAAAAAAAGCTGTTGTCTAATCAGACAGTCCATTGCCAGGCATCTGTTGGGCAGAGACCACAGTGTTTGCCTCAGTGAAATGTGTTTATGGTGAAAGAGGGATGGTCCCCTCCTTTCTCAGGAGGATTTCGGTGCATGGCAATGACAGCAATGCAACCCACAGGCAGCAGGCAGTGCCAGGGACCATCCCACCAAGGGCTTGCAGCTGGGATGAGTCCTGCTCCAAAGCCCCACCAGTCAGAGCATGACTGAAATAATCACACCAAAATTCACAGGAAAGATTTTGAGTCTCCTTTACTTTGTAACTATCCTGCTGACTTCAAAGGCTGTTTAATTCTGTCATTCCTTTTAATCAAAATAACTGGAGACAGCAAAGATGTTTATCTGCAAACATTGCCAACATCTCTCTACGTGTTCAGTGGCAGCTGCAGGACAGAGGAAACACTGGAAGAAAAATTGCTTGCAGCAACATTTACATCCCAGGGGGACCACAGAGAAAACTTTTGAGGTGCCTTAAGTGGATTATGAAATGAGTCTGTGGGTACAATCGCTTTGTCACTCTGAATGCTGATTTCTCCCCCCATGGCTGAGAGCCAGAAACATGTTTCTTTATTTTGGGGTAATATTTTGTGTGCACAGGTGGTGTAAAAAGGGAGGGGGGTATGGGAGAGCAAGCTAATTATTCTGAACAATAGCATTGGCCCTAGAACAAATCATTCTAGACAGGAATAAGTTTAGGTGAAGCAAGAAGGCTTCTAAAAAGTAAAGCAGTGAGTGTGTGATAAAGAAAAAAAAAAGCCCAGCATCTTTGCAGACAGAGATCTGAAAGTCATCTGTCTCACTTTTTTCCCTGTGGCCCTTTTCTATGTTTATTCCCCCTTTTTTGGGGTTTTTTTTTTTTGGTTTTAGTTTTGGTTTTTTGTTTTGGGTTTGTTTTTTTTTTTTGTTTGTTGTTGTTTTGGGGGGTTTTTTTGCACTGGAATGAGCAGAATTGCAGTGTGCTGTTTGATCTCTTTATTTATTACAGTGTACATGTGTTTTTCAGGGGAAGAAGTCACCATGCACTTCTTTGCACTTGTTTTCCCCTGACAGCACTTCTTCCATGAGCACACCTTGTGGTCTCTGGGACAAGGTGGTGCTTGGTGAGAGGCAAGGAGAGCAGACAGACCTCTGCCATAGAAACAGTATTGTCACTGAAACCATGAAGGGTTTCTACTCAAGACAGTGAATTATAGTTTCAAAGTCCATCTGCTGAAGATGTTCTGCAGGCTTCCAATGAGGAGCAAGATTGAGATCATGGTTGCTGTGTGAGAGATCTTCTCCAGTAACTTGGCTGTGCTTGATGTTTGTCTGCAGGGACCACCAAGCTGGTGTTTTCATAGCAGTGTGACCCTTTGATCATTTTTCTGAGTGGTTTCAACAAATTAACAGCTCATTAAAGTGTATATATGGTAGGAGGAGTTTATGCCCACAGGCAGCTCTTGCCATGTCTCTCTAGCATCTGTAGTGAACTTTGGTGCTCAGGCCCTTTGAGTGAGGAGATCCTTTGCAGATTCTTCGCAAGAAAGATTGACTGTCCTAAATTATTTTTAGTGGATATTAGGAAGAAATTCTTTAGTATAAGGGTGGTGAGGCATGAGAACAGGTTGCAAAGAGATCTTGTGGATGCCCCATCCCTGGAAGTGTTCAGGACCAGGTTGGACAGGGTTTTGACCAGCCTGGTCCTGTAGAAGGTGTCCCTGCCCATGGCAAGGGTTTGGAAGTAGATGATCCTTAAGTCCCTTCCAACCTGAACCGTTCTGTGATTCTGTGGTCACTATGCACGAGTTCCATCTTCTCAATGTTCACTCCCTTTCCCGGATCACTTATGAGCATGTTGAACAGCATAAATCCTCAGGGAAATCCCTTGGCAGCCTATTCCCCTTATGAAAATCATTTATTTCTTGCCACCCTTTGTTTCCCATTGGTAACTATTTATGCAGAAGTGCCCTTCCCCTTTGCACCACTACTGTGCCAATCCCAGAAGAGCCTCGGGTGGAGGACATTTCCAAAAGCCTATGAAAAACACACTTGCACCAGGGGCCAGGTCACCCCATCCAAATGGTCACAATCACTTTTAAAGAACTTGACCAGGTACAAGGCAAGACTGCACTCCACCAATTTGTCTCCACCCCCAGTATACTACAAGTCTGTTAATTATGGTCTTTATTAATTATGGTCTCTAGCAGTGTACCAATATGAAAGCCAGATATCCTAGTGTGTAAGTTCCATGGGCTGCCTTCTGAGCCCTTTTAAAATCTCATCCTTGGGAATTTGCCATTCCTTTAGGGAAAATTTGCTGTTCCCCAAGTTGGGAGGTAGATTTGAGCCACTGACACAACCCGTGAGCAGTCTGGCAGCCCTGCCCAAGTTTCTTCTGACCTCCAGGTTCAGCTGCTGTGCTGCCTGTGAATTTATTGATCTGCTTAAAACTTCTCCGTGCCCTCAATATCTAATCTGTTACAGGGCAAAATTCATTAACGTTTGTAAAGCTCATCAAGATCTTTCATGAGCAAATCTCATCATGTTTTAATATATTTTTTAAATGTCACGAGTAAGTTCTCATTACTCATTAAAGAGCTGAAGCAAACAGCGCTTGCCAGACCCAAATATTGGAACAGGCAAGGGCTGCAACTCTCTTCGTTTACCACTTTTAGGACACTTTCACTTCAATTTGACTTTCTGCCTCGATCCTGCTCTGGCAAATCAGAAGCACCCCTCCAGCTTTTCCAAATGTAGTCTCAGGGATCTTCATGGACCCCTTCTTTAGGCGGTATCTGGTAGCTCCATGGGAATCTCAGAGTTTCTGGTCCTGACTGCTGTTAGTGTTGGCCTGGCTTTGCAGTGTGAGATGCCAGCATGAAGGACAGCAGAGGATGGATGAGTACATCTAGCAGGTGTTGGATCACGCAGCCTTGGGAAACCTCTGTAAAAGCCTTCACCTTCCAACCCAGCGTGGTGTTTTGTGCCCCTCCAGTGGTGCCTGTACATTACTGCACATTTCCTGGTGGGTTTGGCAAATGGGTTTGGCTATTGGGACCAAAACCACGTGTTCAAGTGGCCTAAGGGGCATTTTTCCCCGTGACCTCAGATGCGGTCCGGGTCTCTGCGAGAGCTCCACAGCTAATTTGCATTTCTGCTCGTTTTCCCCACCAGGATGTCCAGAGGAGACATGGCCAAACCTCTGCTGGGCCACGGGAGCACGGAGGGTGACTGCAGCCCCACGCCGCCGGCCGGCCGCACCGTGGGGGTGCTGGGCAGCGGGGACTTTGCTCGCTCCTTGGCCGTGCGCCTGGTGTGCTCGGGCTTCAAGGTGGTGGTGGGCAGCCGCAACCCCAAGCGCAAAGCCAGCCTCTTCCCCGCCGCAGCAGAGGTCACCTTCCAGGCAGAGGCGGTGAAGAAGGCGGATGTCATCTTTGTGGCCATTTTCAGGGAACATTACTCCACCCTCTGTGACCTGGCTGATGTGCTGGTGGGCAAGATCCTGGTGGATGTTAGTAACAACACCGAGATCAACCATCACAAGGAATCCAACGCGGAGTACTTGGCCTCCCTGTTCCCAGCCTGCACCGTGGTAAAGGGCTTTAATGTGGTTTCTGCGTGGACGCTGCAGTCGGGTGCCAGGGATGGAAATAAGCAGGTATTGTTTCTTCCAGCAGGGGCTAAATCCCAGCTGTTTCAGCAGCTGAGGCCTGGCAGCATGAGCAAATGGCCTTGGGCTCCAGGAGAAGGAGTCTTGAGTGCTGGCTGTGGCATCCAGAGACCACCCCTTAGCTGCTTGCATTTCTTTGTCCACAAATGAAGTACCTTCACTCAGTTCACACTGTGTAGTCTTTGGGGTATCTGCCTAAGTGAAAAGTATTATTCAGTTGTCTGTTTATCTAAACAGAGCCAGTGAAACAAACTGGCAGTGCATGCATGAAAGGAGACCTGTCCAGGAGAGAGGTCTTTGTCAGCCATGGTAAATTGCTGTCAAAAAGCCTGCCAGGAATTGTGATGCTCAGTGGAATAACACAGGCTCCCTGTGACACAGAATCCCTCCTGATGCACTTTTTCCCAGCAGCCTGATTTCTCTGCCCTATGTGTGTATTTCTGTTCTTTGCAGGTTCTGATCTGCTCAAATAACCAAGAAGCCAAGCGCACTGTAGCAGAAATTGCTCAAATAATGGGATTCACCCCTGTGGACATGGGCTGCATGTCATCAGCCTGCGAGATCGAGAACATCCCCCTGCGCCTCTTGCCAGCCTGGAAAATCCCCATCTTTTTGGCCCTGGGGCTTTTTCTTTGCTTCTTCACCTACAACCTGATCCGGCAGGTCATCCACCCTTACATCAGGGAGCAGAAGAACAAGCTGTACAAGATCCCCATCGAGGTGGTCAACACCACGCTGCCGTGCGTGTCCTACGTCATGCTGTCTCTGGTCTACCTGCCCGGGGTGCTGGCAGCCTGCTCCCAGCTCTACTATGGCACCAAGTACAGGCGCTTCCCAGACTGGCTGGACCAGTGGCTCCAGCACCGAAAGCAGATGGGTCTCCTCAGCTTCTTCTGTGCAGCCCTGCACGCCGTGTACAGCCTCTGCCTGCCCATGCGCCGCTCCCACCGCTACCTGTTAATCGAGACGGCCGTCAAGCAGGTAACGGGGTGCTCCTCAGGCCAGCACCTGCAGGAATCTTCTGAACTCATGCAGATGTTGGGTGGTGGGCTTCATAGCTTGGCTTTTTCATTCGTCTTTCAAAGCAGGGGTGGGACGGGGGGAAAAGCTGTTACCTCTAGGAGCGCTTCCCCCACAGGTCAGCTGCACGCCACAGACTGAGCACTCACCTGCCTGTGCTGAGGACCTGCCATCTCCCTGGATACACAGCTCCCTCTGCACTTACAGCCAGGGCTAGGATCAACCCCCCCATGCCTTTGCTCCCCAGAAACCCTGACAAGCCTTGGAAACCAGCCTTGCCCACCACTGGTGTGTCTGAGACTAGGTCAGAGACAGGAAAAATGTTAAAAGAGGGGAAATCCAGTGATAAGAGGAGCAGAGTTACCTTCAGCTCCCAGAATCTTGGGAGTTCCCTGTTTGTTCACACTGATGTTCATAATTGTGCCTGCTGGACTTGGAGTTATCCAAGTCATAACCCAGAGAGAGTTGCATGTCCTCATCACCGTATGCCTGCAGGAGCTTAACAAAATGGTGGTGAAGAACTGGTTGTATAAGAACAAGGAAATGGAAAAGGATTTTATTGCTTTATGGACACTCTCAGCAGTGTTTATCCAGTGTGAGATTGCTGCCTTCAGGCAGTTCAGCCAGCTCTGTTACTTGGCAGTACCATGGGAGGATGGGATTTGCTCTTTCCTGCCCCTGACTTCTCACTGCTCCCTCCTGGGATGGCACAGGCTTCATGCAGCTGAGGGGGGAATGTGGTCAAGGAATCACCCCACCACCACTCCACCTTCTGTGCTGGGGTATATGGCCAAGTGATTCCAAATATTTGCCCCAAAAAGGAGGGAGAGGGCTGTGGAGGCAGAGGGGAGCAGGATGGCTAGTTTTGGCAGCAGTGCCTATTGAGAGCATCCATCAAACACCATTCCCAGCCTCTCAGCTCCAGCCTTGAGCAGGTTTCTTCTCAATTGCCACAGTTGCACATTAATCTCAGGCAAGCATCTTGTGTTCATTTCCCCTCTACCTCCTGTTTTCTAGCAACGTCTTTGTTTAGTAAATTAAACCCATTTAATGGGCTAAAGAGGACAGTTCTAAATGTTCCTCTTTGCCATGCAGTATAAAACCCATCTTCCCTTCCATTAGCATGAACAATTTCCCCCCTAAATGCACTTAAAACAAAGGTTATTAGGAGACTACTGCATATTCAAGCATCTGTATTTGTTTTCAGGGCTTTAAACTGAGTTCTCATTGTAATTATCTTTCCAAATGTGACTTTGGGGCTTGCTGCTGTGGTTACAGGCATGAGAGCATTCAGCAGTTCCTCCCAGCAGGCTTCAAATCAGGTCTAGCTTTGGCCAAATGGCTTTGGGATAAGAGAGCATTTCCACATCTCCCAAACTGGCAAATAGTGCTGGAGGTGTGAATAGGACCCAGTGCTCATCCAGGAAACCTGCTTCCAAAACCAAAACAGACAAAATTCAGTTCCTCTGTCCCTAAGCGCCCCGTTTTAACAAACCTTCATTGTCATGCCAGGCTGTGGAGAAGAAGATGACAATCTGGGTAGAGGAGGAAGTCTGGAGGATGGAGATTTATATCTCTGTTGGAATAATTGCCCTGGGCTTGCTGTCGTTACTTGCCATCACTTCACTTCCATCCATCGCAAACTCTCTCAACTGGAGGGAATTCAGTTTCATCCAGGTAAAGTTGACATTTGCTGATGCCAGAGAGTGATTCTGCAGAATCAGAGTCAGGCTCTCACACAGGCAGGGCAAGGCAGGGGTTGACCTGCTTTCCCAGCACATCCTGCTCTGGCAGGGCAGCTGCAAGCTGTGCAGTGGTGTCAGCAAAACCTCCCCGTGCACCCCAGAGGCACAGACCCCTCGTCCAGGAGGTGAGACCCAGAGGCAGAGAGGAGCAGAGGGCTGTGGTGTGTCCTGGGGCCCTGCTGCTCTCACACAGGGCTTGTCCTGTCTAAGGAAAGTGCTTTTCTCGGGAGAAGGGAAAATGCAAGGTATCATGGGCATCCACATGCAGATCAGCAGAGCTGCTGTGGGGAGCAGCAGGCTGTGCAAGGCAGGCAGGGATCCCGCTGTGGACACAGCTGGCTACAGGACACAGCTCTGCCCTTACTTCAGGGAGAGTGAATGCTGAAAAGGAGAGTGCCTGGGAGGACAGCACAGGGGAAAGACAGGTTTGGCAGAGCTTGCATGCACCCACGTGTTCAATAGACAAGTTGAAAAAGGCTTAGAGCAGTCTGTAAACTGCAGAGCCCACACAGCACAGAGAGCTGGGTATGATTTCAATGAAAAGGCCATGTCTGATTCTAAAAAATGAATTAGTAATGTCATTTTTCCCCAGTGGTTTAGGAGCCTTCCTCCCACTTGAAGTGGGATGGCCAAGCTCCCAAGGGCCAAATTCCCTTGGTGACCTCAGTCTACCCCATGGGATGTTCACAGACACCATATTCAGTGGCTGCAGCTTTTTCAGGGATGCATTTGGAGGCAGGCTTAGGGCTAATTAACAGAGATAGCAGAGAATGAACCTTTCAAGTATCCCCTACACATTAGAGCTGATCTCGAGGCCAGATCCCACCCACTGTATCACAGTTGTATCCCACAGCCCTAAAACCCCCTTGTTACTTGTGCTTCCTACATCAGGGCTGCTTAGCATGCTCCAGGCTTTGTGTCCCACTGCTGTAACCCCTGTGGCACCCAACATGTGTGAGCCCCCCCAGGACCCCATGTGAGCCCCCCCAGGACCCCATTCCCCTGCAGCTCCTCTGTGGAGCCTCCCTTTGCACCACACTGGCACACACCTAACCCTTCCAAAGGGGAGGGCAGGGTTCAGGGATGCAGATGTGAATATCTATCATCCAGCCTCCGTTAAGCTCTGCTGAAGCTCTTCAGTGGTATATAAATAATTCAATATTCATTAGAGCAGGAGTTTGAAGTCTGCCCCCCTGCTTCTCCCACGAGTGCCCTGACCACCAAATGAGCAATCCAGTTTGTCTTCTTTCCCCTCTTGCTGTGGGCTAGCCAGTAATTATTTACAGAGCAGAAGAGCTGCACCAGGAGAGCTTGACCCCAAGAGATCATCCCTTGAGGAGAAGGGAGACCTGGCTTTAAACCTCTCTTTCAGACTGGACAGTGGGAGCATATTAATTCTCACCACCATGTCTCAGGGGAGGGCTGCGGCTGCTGGGACACTGGATAGATCAGTCCTGACTTATGCATCTCATACCAGGAATCCCAAACGAAGGGAAGTACCTCCTTGCAGCCTGGAGGGCTTTGAAACCCCCTGCATTTCCCTTTGGCTCCCCAGGCAGCCTGGCAGCTGTCCTGGAGGGTGCTGGTGTTGTGTCATGTCACACATACATTGTCGTGGCAGGTAGTGCGTGTAACAGGACTGTCCCATCTGCCCTTTGGGACCCCTTCCTGAGCCTTTCTAAGGGTATGTCAGCACTGGGACCAGACAAATTCGTGATGGTCAGTTCTAAAATAGCTCTTGGCTGCCCCACATGGGAACTGGCTGGCTTACTTCATGGAAAGATACTCGTGCCTATTTCTGTCTGCATGGAATAAAGCGTGACAGTGTGACACCAGCTCCCAGCTGATCACATCCAGGAGAGGCACGGCTGGTAGTGTGCCTTACTGTGGAAATATCATGTAAAAAGAGCAGGTTACAGATCTCCTGGCATGTTAGCTTCCATTTTTTTATTTTTTTTAATGAGGGATGTCTTAAATTATTTACTCCTCAGTAAGTTGATGGTGCCTTTCTTGAGGAAATTAAAAGAGCAGATACAGCTACTGCTTCCAGGCTCTAGAGGTTACATTCACATAGGTCAGCATGAGCCTCCCTAAATTAATGCACAGTAGCACAGTGTAAATAGAAGGGGTAAAGCATGAGGCTGCTTTTTCAAATATTTGGGATTTCTAGGACTTCTGCAGCATATAAGAGGTGAAATGCAGAGTGCAGACACCCCAGTCAGATGCCTTCCAGAAAATGCAGCAATTTGTTCCCATCTCAGTTGAACTGGATGGTGTTTGAGAGATGCTGTACCAAAAGCCACATGTGAGGCAAATCCAGGAGTCTTTTTAGTCCCCTCCTTACCCAGAACTTCCCAATTCTGACATTTTCAAGCAGCCAGTGTGTACACCTGTATTAGTGCCATATACTGCCACAGTATGAAAATACACATCTGTTGCCTGACAGGTCGAAAATCCCATTTGTATTGTTGCCAAAGTTATAGGAAAAAAAGGTTAATCTTCACTGTAGCTCCTGCACATGCACAAATTTCAATTAAATACAGTTAAAGTGGATACACAGTTCCCCTGTGTGTCCAGTTTTAACAGAAAATGTACAGGATCGAAATACTGGCTAACGGAATGATTTGTATGTAATTCAACTTATAGGAGACATTTTTAACATTCCCCAGTGATTTACAAATCAACTCTAATTGCCTGAGAAGTAAAAATGTGTATGATTGCCTTTACCTTCCTATCCTGAGAAGCCCTCCTGGAATTTGAAGGTTGAATTGACCTGGTTTCTTTCATAGTTCATGTAGCATAAGATGTAAAGAATCTGTAATCAGACCTTTTCTAACCCCCCTGTTGAGGCAGTGTGAGGGGCCAGAGCTGCTTCCATTGAGCTAATAATTTCATAGTACTGATGGCTGCACAAGTCAGGAACATATCTGGGTCAGGAAGGGGCTCTTTGCTTTCAGTGCTGCCCAGGCATTTCTAAATGAGCCACACATGACTGGATCACCTTTGCTGATGCATTACAGGAAGCCTGCAGGCAACAAGGAAATGGGGGAGGCAGAAGGGTTAATGCAGAATAGAAAATACATGCAAAGCCTGCATCAGAAAGATACTTCATACAGCATCTTTCAGAGAGCTTTAACATCCTACAGGGCTGCTGGCCCCACACTCCCCATGTTGTGACAGTACAACAGCACCTCTCCTGCTGTTTAAAATAAAACACAGAAAGATTTCATAGCCAGAAACTGCATAGAGAGGATCAATGAGAGCAAAAGAACGGTATCAGGGCTAAAAGCACCTTGGCAAGTTGGCCCCCTGGGGTGCTCAGCAGGCTTGGCATTGTACTACACTGAGTGAATATTGAGCTGTAAATACGGAGCCAAGCTGCAATCAGCAAAACTTTGGGGGTTTGTGCACTTACAGACCTGCCTGTATCCAGCTGTCTGGTGGGTGCAGCCACAGCTCCTTCAGCCAGCATCAGACCCCGCTCTGCTCACCCCAGTCAGCTCCTTGTTCATGTTAAAAGTGGATCAGTCCATTGCTGCTGTCAGAGGAGCTGCCAGCCCTGTCTCCAGCCACCAGCAGCTTAGCCATGTGTTTGTTGCCATGTGTTTGTTGCCAATTAGCCTTTTTGTTTCATCCCTGCCATCCACACACAAAGGTGGGTCAAGCACGGAGTGCCTGTGATGGTTTGTCACCTTTTGTCCTATTAATTTCCTCTCCTGCTCTCCCCCAGTACCAGCAGCTGTTTAAAGAGAAACTGTAGAGGAACAAGGTAATCATATCCAGTTCTGACATCTCTGCCATGCACAGAGCCCTGCTTGGGCTGACTGTGAATGCACCCCCTGCCCAGGGCAGAAAGCATCTGCCTTGGGATTCACCCTGTCCCCTTCTCCTTCCCTGCTTTGCCAGATGAGCCCTAATCTGGTACTTCAAACTTATTGCAACCCTGGGGTTTTTTTGCCTTTTAGAGAGAATCTTAACCTAAAAATGATGGATGATTTACAGATCAGGTCCTGCTGTAAGGTTCAACTGTGACCACAGCATATTTCAGCAAACTCCTCCTTAATTTTCCAAGTGCAACTAGTCTTGACCCTCTTGGGTTTGCTGCTTGTTACCACTTTGGTTTAGGACATGGACATGGCTTCTGGTGAGAAGGACATCTGTGCCTGAAAGAAAGGGTAAGTGTGGGGGTGCACACAGGACTGAGGTTCAGTTCCCAGCTCTGTTCCCACCCCCTGGCATGACCTTGAGTAATGCTCGGCTGTGATATGGAGAAGAGCTTTTCCCTGCCTTGGCAGGACTTAGCATCACCCACATGACTGTAAAAGTGAAGTACCTAGTTCTGGTAGCACATTTTAGAGCTCTCCTTCCCTCCCTTGCCCAGTCCCCTCAGCTACTTAAAAGATTAGCTCAGAAGTTCAGAGGAGTCTTGGTCTGGTTTTTTGGTAACAACGTGATACATTTTAAAAAGTTGTCTGGGTTTTTAAATTGTTTCTCAGCAATCAAAAATAGAAGGGGAAGCTATGAATTGAGTAGTTCCTTGGCTGGAACTGTTTTTTCAACAGACAATGAGTCCTTCCTCCCATCTTGCCCTGGTTCCTTATTTCCCTGCCATGTCCTCTTTCCTGGACATATCTTCAGGAAGACAGTGTTTCTTGCTGATCTCTGCACCAAGACAGATATTTTGACTTATAAAGGCTTTCTTCCCTAAGTTAGAGACATAAGCAGCAAAATTTTCCCTGTCTAGGCATTGTGAAATTTGGTTGTTATTTCTGGCTTAGACCAAGCATTCAAAGGAGGGCAGCAGAGCAGGATGCTACACCTGTGCTTTTCTCTGAAAACACACAGCAAAGGGCTGTACAAAGGAGAACACAGCGAGTGCCCAGTGCTGCTGAGTGCCAGGAGCCACCACCTCTGATGCTGGCAGGAAGCCATCAGTGAGGGAAACAGTTTAAAATCTATCTTTGACAGCAACCCTCAGAGGGAGCTGGAAATATTGAGGAGGTGTTGTCTCTGTGGGTGCTTGGGAGCATGATCTCAGCTGAAAATGGGGGAAGTTCTTGCCTGTAGAACAGAGGTGGGTTCTTGCTGCCTCCCTGAGTGGATAAAGGGCTCTTGACTTCCCATTCCAAGGGCTTAGCCTATCACACAGCCTGTGAACCAGCACAGATCTCTATGACAGAGGAGGAAACCCTTGAGGGCTGTCACTCACCTCAGAACAGAGCACTTCTGCCTGCACAATCTCATTTTCCTGTAGATGACACCAGTCACCTGAAGATGTCTTTGCTCTGTGTGGAGCTTCACCCACTTCCAGCAGTGCCAGCTGTGGTTCAGAGCCACATCACTGATGCCTCATCCTGCTGCTCAGAAGCCTCAGCCAGCCAGGGACTGGCAGGGCAGAGCTGGCAGCTGCAGCTCGGGAGGAGCCCTTGGGAGCTGCCTGTGCCCACCTGCTCAGCAGGGGCTGGGGGCTGCAGCTCACAGGATGCAGGAGCCCTCCTCTCTGCTGAGTTGGCAGCACCTTCTGGGAAATTCCTGCTGAGCTAATGTCACACTTAACCTCGGATTAGACAAAGAAAAACGCAGTCTGGCACACTACCCAGGAAAGGTTTCCAGCCATGTTTTAGTCTGTCCAGGAAATGTAGGAGTACCCATTGCTTTCTCTGTGTCATGTACACTTAGAAAATGTCAAAAATACAGGAAGACAGCCAGGCACAAGGTGCTCTGCTAACTGGTACGTGTGTTTCTTTTCCTTTTAGTCCTCCCTTGGATTTATTGCCTTGGTGATCAGCACTCTGCACACACTCACGTACGGCTGGTCGAGGGCCTTCGATGAGAATCAGTACAAATTCTACCTGCCCCCAACCTACACCCTCACTCTGCTGGTCCCATGCACTGTGATCATAGCAAAAATCATCTTCAGTTTGCCCTGCATCCGGCACAGACTTCTGCGAATCAGGAGAGGCTGGGAGAAGGGCAGATACGTCAAATTTGTTCTGCCCAGCGCAACGGGGGAATTTTCAAGTGGGGAGACCTCCAGTAATGTCTAACAGCCCCAGCTTGGAGGATTGCAGAGCACTATCAACATTTCTATAAAGGTGTTTCTTTTTCTTAAGTATATGTATGTTTTGGTATAATGGTATTGTGGATAAAAATAATAAAATTTGGTGACTCTAGAAAATGGATGGCCATCAAACTAGGTTAGACAGTAGTAGTTAAATTATATTGCTGATTTGCTAGGACAATTATTGCCTTAAAAATGACCGTGAGAGCCAAGCTAGCAGCACTAATATACATGGGAAATTGATGGACTCTGTTAGTCAGATCAGTCACTTGAGGTGCTGGCTGGCAGCTCCCCCAATCAGTATTTCTCCGTTGCTTTCCTAGCTGCCCTCATAAATTTCAATGCCTTTGGTTTTTTTAATATGATGTTGCACAGATTTTCTGGGGTTTATGACAGCAAAGATACCCTGCCTTTTGAGTGTATGGATCAATCAAGGCAGTGAGGTTTAGAAAGACCAATTGCATCTAGTTTTGTTCTCCTCAGTGAACTCTGTGGACAAGTCAGAACAGCTATATTCATGTTATTGTGACAGCAGATTTTACTAAAATCATCAAATCTGACAGCAAGCCCAGTATCCCTGTTCTCTCAAATACAGACAGCACTTCTGGTCCTGGAAGCAGTGCCTGATGCTGCATGTTTATAAGCTGAGGAAATAAAGCACCTTTTCCAGCAGTATAAAAGCATTTGAGAGAGAAACATCCCTGGTACTAGATGTCTGGTCTGGACTGCTGGCTCTGAGATGACAGCTACTGCTGCATGTTCTCTGTTACACTGAGCCAAAGTTTCAAGCAGTATTTGATTGAAATAGAGCGAGGATAATTATTGGAAAGGCCTGCTGCTTCACAAAATTACATGGAGAAAACCAAGGCCTTCCAGCTGGCCTTACATCAAATAATAGGGTGAAGCTTTTAGAAATCGCTGTCACCTGAACATTCCCAGTTAAGCAAACAGCAGCTCTAAACCCCCTGGTTTCACTAGCAATAAGAAGATCTTTGAACAGTCCTGCAAAGGGATCATCAAGTCTTTACCACAACATAAAAACATGGCATTTGTACATTTTGGGCACAGTCCTTCATTGCCTTACACCTTAAAAAGTCACTTGCTAGATCACAAAGCAGGTATGAAATGCTCTTCTGACTTCACACCCACTGTGGACAAGGCACAGGGCAAAGAAGATTTCTGCCCTAATTTCATGTTTCACTTGTCACTTTCTATGAAGTTCTTACTCTTTATCAAAATAATTCTTTAGGTTTTGGACATCCAAATCACCAAACAGTGAATGGGCAGCCATTCACTGAAGCTCATCTAAAAGGAAGCCATCAGGATGACACAAGAAGACTACCTCAGTAAGGTCAGGTACAAGGACATGCCTGGAATAGCCTCATTTTCCTACAGTTAAGGAAAAGACACTCAGTGTTCAGTATTGCTTTGAGAAACAAGAGCTGTCAGCACCAAACAAGGTACAGCTTGTGGGACAAGCAAGTACTGGTTACCAGACCAGTTAACAGAAAGGGCAGGGGGAATTATCAGCTTTGGGGCACATAAGCCCTTTTACAAGCCAGTGTTGCTCCCATAACCTGGAAGAGTTCTACACAGACAGAAATTCATAAGAATTATCCTGTTTAGCCTCAAGTAACTACAGTGAGTAATATTCTTCAAATATTGCTCATGTGGCCAGTGATGATATTGTGTTAGTTCTTGCCTAACACTTACAGTAAAGTCTCCAAGTGCTGCTTCTTTTTGCTGAATAAAAATAAACTGCCTTGAGGGGAAAGCCTAGATTTCATAATCAGGTGATTTTGTTGGTGTTGTTTTGATGGAGTTTGGGCAATATGGTGAAGGTACCATTCTTTACCACTGTCTCCCTCAGCAAGCTGAGTTTATTAGATCACCCCACCCACCTCCAGAATTTAGCCCAGACTGGCACCTGACCAAGTCACTCTCTAAACAGACTGATAACCCAACACCATTTTTTTTTGGTTAGGTTATAGGTTAAGTTTCCACATGGATTTGAGACAGTGTCACCTGAATATAATTCCACCCACTCCAGTTTAACTCATCCTTGAGGGAAGACTGGATTTGGCAAGCCTGGTTTTTTTAGTCATCTTTTCCATTTCTTCATCAGGCAGAGACAACATAAAAACACCAGTTTACACACTTTATGGTGTATTTCAATGCCTTTTTTTTTTCCCATCCAGGTTTCTTTTCACATCTTTAGGTCAGGCAAGACTACTGTCTGGCAGCCAAAAAAAGATTAGGAGACAGGGAAAGAGCATTAAACAGGCTCACAGGCTTTGTCTTCAAGGGGAAAAGAATGGTTTCTTTTGAGTCACTGCAAGGTTAAAGACTCACCTTTCTGCCCAGCAGAAAGTTTGCACCCTTGCTTTGTGTACGTGACTTCCATGCCTACAAACCCTTTCCCATGGCAAAGGGACAGTTTCCATGAGCAGAAGGGGAGTCAGTGGGTCAGCATGGTGCTTTGCAGATGGACAGAAGCCCAAAAGGACAGACAAGCCAGCTCAAAATCCCCACAGCTACTGCAGCTCGACAGCATCTAAAAAAACCAGCTGGTCAAGTGTCTCCAGGTAATGCCTGTGCCAACAGACTGGCCAGCCAGCCACCATTCCTTTTGAAAACCAAAACCAATTCTTATAAATGCAGAATAGCATTTCACGTGATGCCCTCTGTATGTATCTGGTCCTTAAATGTGACACAACAGTTTGAGTCATTTCTTCTGATTCTGGAATGCTGAAAATGAAACTAAGGAATTTTTCAGTTATCTTTTCCCTAGCATTTTTGATGTGCATAGGACATTCAGTGAGATTGGCTTAAAATTTACAATTTAACTCGTTTTGTACTTGAAGTTTTTCTCTCTGTATATATGTACACAGACACACACACACATAAATATATGTATCTTATTGCAGAATATATAGCTTGAATGTAAAAATCTTTGTATTTTTATTTTCTGTACTGCCTATGTGCCTCTGGGATATGTAAGAACCAAATGAAAAGCTGTAAGAGTAAGGCCAATTTTAATCACTGGCCTCTGTAGTTATATAAAGATATTCTGAACAGGTCTACATAATTATATCAGAACTTGTGTGAGTCTTTTTTCCTGCCTCCCCCCAAACAAAACCATAACTTTAATGGCAGTAGTAGAGGACTGATTATCTAGAATTTAATCACTAAGAAATAAAACCCACTACAGCCAGCAGCTTGTAGAATCTCATTATCAAGGCAATAAAATGATCATTGCTGTGACCCATGGTGCCAGGGCTCAATTACAGAGTTCCTATGTGTGTGAGAGGGCACAAGTGTGTACAGACATATATTTCATTACAGGGGGCTACTGACATTACACAGCACTTGTAGCACAGGATCAAACAAGCTTAATTCACTAAATAGAAAGTGCTGTTGATACAGAGTTGAAGGAAGAAGGAGTTCCAGATGGGGGACTGCAAAGAAAGATGGAGTTTTAATACTATAAATTTGTTCTCTGCTTCTTAAGTCACTTTTTCTTACAAGTGGCATGCCAGATCAACCAACTTCTGGATCTGCAGCATTGCATTTTAATGAGCTAATTTGTAAGTTGATTTTAATGAGTTCATTTAAATTCCTGAGCTGAAGATTAACCTCTACAGGTACAGTTCTCTTACTCCTTCAGTTTTATAATACAAAGCTTTAAACAGGACAATTGCTTTCTTGCTCTTAAGGGATTTACTCACAAAGTATCAAACTATAGTTTAATCTTTAGGGGAATGCACTTGCTTCAGCACCTCTGTGCAATATATTTCCTCCAGTCTCTCCAAGATGGCCAGCACAGCTACAACCAGCAACAAAACCTGGTGTTACTCTTGAGCTCTAAATTTCACCCACTGAGCTAGCAGGATTTGCAGACTGTGCCTTGGGTTTGAGGAACAAGATTTGTTACACTAGGACAGTTTTCTTTTATCTATTTATTGTGCCTTAATAAGCAGCATCAGTTTTGCAGAGTTTCTGCACAGGTTTTTGTGTGTGTGAGAACTATGGGCATTTTAAAGCTGAGCACAGAATGCACAGATACCATCTATGATTAGGGACAGTTCTTGTTAGCAGAGCATGTACAGGACATTCATAATCAAAGACTAAAAATAAGCATTGTCTGGAGCCACTCAGGAGGATCACATATCACAAGCCATAGTATTACTAAAACCTTTCAAAGACTTAAAGTGGCACAAGTGCATCCCCCTAGAAAGATAATCTGCTTCAGATTTAGAAATCTCAACACTGGAGGATGCATTACAGCTGCTGTTCAGCTGGTTAGTTACTCTTTTTACCTGTTTCCTATATCTGATCTGCAATTAGCTACCTTCAGCTGCTGCATGCCAGCCTGCTGCCTTAAAGAGCTGTCTGCAGCCAGATGTCTGCTTTCAAGTAGCTGCCTCCTTCAGCACTCCAGAAAACAAAGTTGCAGTGCAAGATTCAAGTCTGTGTTCTGCAAAACCAGTTGTATTTGGTTTGGGAGGGATGGGGCAGGGGAATAGCTGTGAAGAAATGGCCATGATGGTAACTGCTGGGGTACAAAACTATCATGTATAGATTGCTCTTTGGTTCTAAAGCCAGCTGATGCCCTCCAATTGGATGGACATAATCACAGAAGCACAGAAAAAGACCTTTAATAAGCTCATCGAGTCCAACTGTTATCCCAGCACAGCCAAGCCTATCATTCAACTGTGTCCCCAAGGGCCACACCTGCAAATCTTGCAAATCCCTCCAGGGTTGATGACTCCATTTCCCTGGGCAGCCTGTTCCAAGGCTTCATAACCTTTTTGGTGAATAAATCTTTCCAAATATCCAATCTAAACCTCCTCTGGCACAACTTGAGGACATTGCTCTTGTCCTGTCACTGGTAACTTGAAGGAAGAGACCAACACCCAAATACAAGCAGAGAGGCAAAGATGTGACTTCAAAGTAGTGTTGAAATCAGATCAACACCATGCTTTCCATTGCAAAAATCTCTGTTCTCTGAAGAAAAAGGGCTTCCTGAGCTGCTCTTAAAGAATATGTTCCATGGGCCTTAGGTTAGAAAGCAGAATTAAACTCAGGTGTGGGATGAGAGCAGACAGCAGCAGTACTTACAGTGCTCACTGACATTCCTGGTACACAACACTGGAAGTCACCTGCCAGAGAGCAGGAATGGACAAACAAAGGTAAATTCTTATGTTAATCTGTCACACTGAGCCTTTTAATGTATTCACTCCCAACTGAAACTCCCACTCTTATGGGTAGCTGCTTCTGTCCCACTACAAAGAATGAATCTGTTGGCATCAGAGGGAAAGGATGATAACAAACAGAAGTTAAAGCCAGATCTGGCCAAAAATACCACATCTACAGGGACATAGAAGCCCAGGGCCCCATCCCCACTGCATCACCACCCTAAACACTCACCTCTCTACTCATCACCTGCTGCGTGTGCCAAGCTTCCAGACAAGGTCCCAGTCCCCAGCAGAGCAGAACTTGGTGCTGTGCAGAAGGGACAGAAGCAGGAATAACACCTCCCAAACAACCTGCACTCCACACTGGCTGCACCCTTGCACACCACAGTCTTCCCCTGCACACAGCCCAAGATTGCATAGCTGCAATATTTCTCTTGCATCACCTCCAGAGTGTGAACAGTGTTTGAAGGTTCTAGTGACAATTTGGAATTGAGAAGCAGTTCCCATACACAGCAAGCTGTGGCAAACCCCTAACACAACACCAGGTGATGGGGCTAGAAAAAAGGAACTGGAGAAGCAGCCCAAAACAGAAGGAAGGAATAATTACATCACCCAGGCTCTACCTGCCACTTTAATTTCTCTCTCTTTGACACCTCCCTGGCACCTACAAGCTGCTGCAAGAAAAGTGATGGGAATCTGAGCAGAAAACTCCCTCACACCTTGTCTCTGTGTAAAATTCAAATGCAGCCTTTTAACCAGGCAGCATCTATGCATGCTCTAATCACTGACAGCATAAAACTGTGCACAGTGCTTGGATTTGTGCTCCGAAACTCAAATCTCAGCTCAGAAGCACAGCCCAGAGAATGCAGCACCAGATTCTCCTTAGCCCTTGCACTACAAGGAGGAAATAGTGGGAGCTCAGGGTCAGAAGCATAGAGAATACATTTGTTGTGTGTTTAAAGCTGTATTGCTGAAGATGCTTTGCTCTGCTTTGCGTGTGTGTCTGTTCCAGATGGTTTTCCTTGTGTTTAAAAGAAATGGGCATACTTAAAATCTACTTTACAAAACCTCAGCAAATTAACACTGATCTTTTCCAGACAATACTTCAAATGAATGTTCTGCAAATGCCTCCTCACAGCGTGCAAAGATTTAGATATGCTGGGAACTGGCTCTGCAAAGGATGCTCTCTAACAAGAGGAATTTAAGCACTGAAACCAGTTCAATTTGCCGCTTTTTGATTTTAATATAAAAAGAAATACTTTCTGCAAGGAAAGACTCAGCTTTCATCACTAGAACACTAGCACAGACTTCACAGGCTAAACCAGTTCACAGCTAAGCACTTTTCATAAACATGACACATCTCATGGCTTACAGAGAGGTTCTGGAGAAGCAAAGAATAGGCTGTGCTGACATCTGGTGGCTTTTTCTGCAGGTGAAGGGTTCATGGCAATAGGTCTTGGCTTTTCGCTGCCTTTTTTTTTTTTTTCTTTCCTGATGTAACTCCTCCATTTCCTTACAAGATTCAAAGCATTATGATAAAAACATTTTTGTTTCCACTGACTGCTGGACAGTGCTGTCCTGTGCAAGTCTTCCTGCAAAGCAAGAAAAGAGCCTTTGTCATGCACTATTAGTTACAGTGGAGAAAAAGCCTCAATTTCAAAGCATATTTTTTCATGAATTTTTTTTAATGTACATTCACTGCCACAGGAAACGCTGCTATTGTATATCAGATGAGGTGCAAACCTCACTATTAAACCACTGCAGATCAGCACCAGTGGCAGCAAGAAGCAAAGGGAAGTGGTTGGCAAAGCCTTCAAAGCTGTGTCTGTTTCTCGGACTCAATAGGAAATGTGGAGTAGAGAAAAGTCAATATCCTGATAAAATGAAAAGCAACAAAAATTGTCTACTGGGCGTTTCCTGACTCATTAATCACTTGTAAATCTGTGCCAAGTAGTCCTATGGAAAGGAAGCAATGGAAGGGGGATCAGGTGCCAACCAGGGAGCCTGAGCTCAGTCCAAGCTGTTCAATAAACAAAAGTGTGCATTTGCCTTAGGCATTTGTAATGCCTCAGTCATCTGCCCTGCTCTGTATCTGGGATCCTATCAGTCACAGGAGACCAAGAATGAGTATCCTACACTCTGCTTTTAGCTTCTTGATCTCTGGACACTTAGGATTTGTGTGGCTATTAGCTTCCAAGGACAAGGGCCCATGGATGTCCTTTAATGGCTGTGGGAACTCTTGTTGGACTTGTAGGCTCATTTTTAAGTGATCTGTTCAGGGGATGTTAAATACTGCCAGGAAGTGAAAGAGAAATATCACAGCTTACAATTTATTTCTGGATCACCTTAAAGTCACAATGTTTACATCAGATAAAGCAGTTAACTGTAAAAGTGGTGCTTATCAGATCTTTCAGTTCTCCCTCATGCCACTGGTCAACTCAGCTGTCCATGTCAGCAGATTTTTCTTAACTCTTGCTTCTTCAAAAGGCAACATAACTACTTCTGGGCAGCAAAACAATTAAAACTGTTGGATGCAGAAAGTATAATGTGACAAAGCCAGAAAAAAACAAGATGCCTGTTGGAGCAGTTCTTTAATTCAATTCCAGAATTATGAGAATGCACTATTTTTATGGTGCTTTTAGTTCTATGAAAGCAGCATTGCTCTGCTATCTCTGCACCAAGTGTTGCAGATGCAGATTTTGCTGTTTATTCAGCTACACAATTACCTCTTTTTCCTATTTATGACAATTCCTTTCCAAATTTCCTCTCTTCTTCTTCAGTAGCAATGCTTTCACACCTCCTAATCAAAACTCCAATCTCTCTGAAGTGATTTTTTTCTCCAACAAACAGCCAAGCCCAACACACCAGCCCAGGGTTCCAGTTTGACTGCCTTTCCCTGCTACAGTGTTATAACCCAGGATAAGTTTTATCTTATTTCAGAGATACTGTTCTTTTGTTTAACAAGGAAATGGTGAATGATTCCAAGAATATTCCGCTGTAACAGGAATCCTTATTAACCCCACAATGCCTAAGACCACTGGAAAACCAGTATGGCTTACCCTACTACACCTTTAATTAAAACCAATGCAGTTCATAATTTCTGTCAGGATAACAAACCACAGTACTAGCTCTGTGATTTCCTTCAACAGAAAGAGGATTTCAAAACAACATGGACAAAGACATCTCATTCTTTACTAATTTATTAGCCAGTGTTCAGAGATTTCATACAGTACTGAACAATCCTGGAATCTACCTTGATACAAGGCTGTACCATATCCCACCAAAAAAATGGTGGAACAGCATCTTTCCTAACAAGTTTTCAGTTATTATCTGTAGGTTTGTGGGGTTTACTTGAAAGAAGCATTACTGAAATTCCCATTAAAAAAAAAAAAAGAAAAGGAAAAAGAAAAGGAAAAAGAAAAGGAAAAAGAAAAGGAAAAAGAAAAGGAAAAAGAAAAGGAAAAAGAAAAGGAAAAAGAAAAAGAACTATAGCAGAAATACACTTCAGGAGGAAACCAGTTTACAAGTATGGCCTTTGAGAGCATTACAAAAGGCTCCACTGTGCTGCTGGAGAAAGAAGCCAATGAAGTGCCATTGCCTGAGCTCACAAAGCAGCAGTTTAACTCTTCCCTTGGAAAGAGAAGTTGATCTGGAGTGCCAGTCACATCATTCTTGAATATTTGCAGTAGAACATTTACAGTTTTTCTCACTGATGCTGTAGAATTGCTCTTCCACTGTACCACACTTGATGTGACACTCTGCAAGTTTGGCACTATACAAGCCCAGAAAGGACAATTGTTAAAATGTGGTTACTCTTTCAAACACAAATGCTTTAGAGAAAAGGGATCACAAAACTAATCCAAATCTGTCTGAAAAGCCTGGAGACCAAATTCAAATGCCCAGAACAGGAGGAAAAGAACGGCAGTGTTTGCTCAATCTGAGAGCCTGCATGTGCTGACAGACAGCATTTAGATGCCTTGGCAGGGCAGCCTGAGACACTGATGCCTCTGGTACACCATCTGTTCTTACAAAGTTACCTTCATCATTGCAAATTTGGCAGGACAAAGATGAGATAGTCAGGAGTGCAATGAATCATCCTGAACTGTCTGAGAAGATGAGCAAACTTGTATTAACCACAAATCTGCAAACATGACACTGTGTAAGAAGGCAGCTGAACATGGGCCCATGTTTGGGGAGCAGGGACCAGCAACAGAGAGGCTGCTTGCACAGGAAGAGGTAAATTCTCCTCATAAATTCATCAGGGCATGCATAACAGCATCTACATCCCAGGAGAACATAGGTGACTTCCGTGGCACAGGACTCCTCCTTACAAGATAAAGTTACAGCAATTTAATCACAGCTGAGAAAGTGGCAGAATTCTTTCACTAGAGAATAAAACTCTGAAGCAAAACTATTGGTGACTAAAACAGCCTAAACCAGAGAGTTGTCAGGAAGGATGAGGAAAATGAGGTGGGAACAATACACAGAGGGTTCTTTGGCCCTACATCTAAAATAAAGGGAAATTTTACTTAGATACTTTGGAAACCACACAGGTCAATAAAAGCAATAATCAAAGCTCTAGGAATGGTAAGGTTACTCCTCCAGAAAGTCTCAGGATAGAGCACTGTCAGCTCTCACCCAGAGCTCAGTGTAGATGTGTAGGCCTAAAGCAATTGCACGTGAAGTCTCATTCAATTTAGCAGAGCTTGTGCCCAAAAAGCCTGGAAGGCACAGAGCCAGCATCATTCTATTTCAGTGAAGGAGACTTAAAGGCACAGTGTCCCATGTTGTTACCCCCTAAAAAGCATTTCTTAAGTGATGTCTACCTAAAGGCACTTTATTGGATGTGTAATTATTTTCTATTATTCTTAATTTGGTTCATGTAGTAGGAAAGCCTGGCATTCCCAAGAACAAACACATAGCAACAGAGTACTTGGCACATAGAAAGCATAAAGGAATCAATTCCAGTCTTGAAGACATGTGGCTCACAGACTGGGCCTCTCCTAGCAAAAAATGCAATCATGCAGGTTTTATTCCTAAAACTGAAACCATGAGCTTTCACTCCACTTGGAAAAATACCCAACTCCTACTTAGGCACACTGATGTCTGGGCAGAACTCAAGCTGCTGCCCCTAAGTGAAGGTGTCTCCATGAAGCAAAGCTAGAAACAGGCTGCTCCTTGGACACAAAAGACTCCCAACAGACATTTGTCCCTTTCAGCATGCTAAAGAGGGCTGGAAGAGAGGATAATGGAAAGCATTCACCACTGAAAAGCATGAAACACTGGCCAGTCTGCACTATTTAAACAAAAGAGACCAAACATAAAATGAGAGTGACTTGAAACAGAGAGATTCTCTTCTCAAGTTCTTTAAAATACCCAGTGATTTGGTCATAAAACATTTCATTTCATTTGAAGGAGGTTTCACTTCATTCTCATTAGAAGTTAGTACTGTGATGGGATCGTCCTGTGCATTGTACAATTTCCATATGCAGTTACTGTCTGCTGTGGGATCACACCAAGAACGTGTCACGGGTCAGGGATGGCACTGCCTGAGGCTCAAGAGCCAAGCACAGCAAAAAGAAAAGGGAGCAGGAAAAAAGTCATTTATGTTCCCCCGTTTTTCTTCTTGCAGGCTTAGCATATTGACAGAAATTAATTTCTATAGGAAGGGAATTGCACTCTTTGCAAAGAAATCCTCTAGGATTTATTGATCTTTAAGAAAAATCTCATTAAGCAGAATAAGGGAAATTTACAACAGGTATGGGAAAACAAAACAATCTCTTGGGATCTTCACCAGGCCGAAACAGGATTAGCTCTGTAGTTTCTGTAATCTTCCTCACAGAAGAATGCTAATTCCGTCTCATTTGCTAGAATGAATAAAAAATTAAATATTTAGCACACCAGTAAATGAACCACCAACAGCCAGCTATTTAGAATCTTAGAAGACAATTAGCAACTTTATGGTCAAAGACAATTATAAACCACCACACACTTTTTTTTCTTCCTCATCATATTTTTGAAAAAGGTTGCCAGTATTAAGGTTGTCATTTAATCCCATTAAAAAACACGCCTAACAAACAAAACCACCAAGAACACGAATGTATAGAAGTAAATATGTACACAAGACCCCTCAAGATTTGTTTAACAGAGTCTTCAGAATTGTTTGTATAAGCATTCAGCAAATTAAGTGATTGCATTTCTAACACCTTCAAATGCTAGGAAAGTAATGAAGCGTGATACACTCTTTTTTGGTGCATTTTTCTGTCAGGAAAGGGAGAAAGAAACTTCTTTCTTCCATTAAATTAGCCTGTAGGTATAATAATTTAATACTTAGAGGATCAGTAGAATATTTTACAGATCACTTTACATTCTCCCTCATGACCCATCAAAATATGTGTCTGAAGAAGTTAATTTTTTGCCCTGCTGATGATTAATTCATGAGGCTTCGACAATATGCAAAGTGAAAGACACAAATTGGCTTCTCCAGCAATACCTTCAAATACCTCTAATTATTCACAGGGGATATGGCAGAGCTAAAGGACCCACAAAGGTTCAGAACAGTCACAATTCTTTCAACCCAGTAGGTCAAGGACTTCCTCTTCTAAAACAATAAGTCAGCAACATTACTAATTCAGAACAGAGACAAATCTGATGGAATGCCTTCACAATTATTAAACATGGAATTCTTTAAGGTGCTGAGCCAATAAATTCCACATTCGTTTTTTAAATTAAACCTCAAGTTAATGAAGTCTGCCTGTCTTGTAAAAAAAAAAAAAAAAAAAAAAAAAAAGAGTAGAAGGGATTTTAGAATCTCAACTAGAAAACAGACAAGACTATTTGTAATGAATACTGAACACTTTATTAACATACACCCTGCTTAAAAAAAAATGCAAGCATTAACTTTGCTGACTGGATAATAACTGCAATAATAATCACTACTACAGAGGCTTTCCTGAGGATACTTATCTAATGTCCTCATAATTTATAACTCTCTAGCCCAACCCTGTGTAGTGCCAAGGGCAATCAGCTGCAGCTTAGGAAAAATGTTCTGCATGTATCAGAATTTCCCAGATTTTCTAACCGTGATTCTGATTGCTGTATTCTAGTAAGTCTTGTCCAGACTAGATGTTGGAAAAATTTCATATCTCAATAGAAGATTTCAAATTTTCTTACAAATTTAAAGAAAATGTACGAAATTACCATTTTGTACACAATGAGGACCAGTGGTACATGATACCACTTTCTTGGCTTATTTTTTTCTGCTTCTTGTTGAAGGAGAAAAGTAAAATCTTCAAGATTTGACTACAAAGACTCCACTCCTAACTTAGCTAATTTTCACATGAAGATACACTGGAACATATCCAAATTCAAAATGACATAATGGCACTTTGGAAAACTGCATTTTCCAAAGAATGGCTTTTCCTCTTCTATCACAAATATCCTCTATATACTAATGACTAATAATTGCTGTTATTCAGGAAAAAAAAAAAAAAGAGAGAGAGAAAAAAAGCAGCTTAAAATAATTTTCTGCCCTAAATGAACCACCCCTCCCTTTGTACAGAGACACAGACCAGGCTGCTTCATTCCTATTTCCTTTCACTGTAACATTTAGTCTGATGTTTTGACACCTTTTTTGAGATCACATCCAACTGTTTCACTGCTGTAGCTACAAACACAATTTCAAAGAAAGATAATATATACAAATACTTATCCATATCTTTTTGAAAGAAGACAGTTTTGTTATTTCTAATTCAACATTTGGCACTGTCATCAGTCCCTCTCCTGAACTGCACTGCCTCTTATGCCTTACATAGATAAAGATCATGGTTAAATGAATCTGCTGCTAACTAAATCACAAATCTGTAAGGCTTGAGTGCCAGTAATCCTCACTTCCCCCCTGCCCACCACCACAGACAAAAAAAACCCTGGTGTAATAAAAACTATGATTCATATTGGAACACTCAAAGACCTTTAGGAAAGGTATTTTGGGACCAGTTGTAGTTCACAACAGAAAAAAAACATTTAAGAGACATCCCAAGTCACTTAAAACCAGAAAATAAATCGCAGGAAACAGGAGAGCCAAGTACCCCATGGGAAAGAAATCCTATTCAGTAGCTGGGGAGCAATCAGTGAGCACCAGGAGCAGGAGGGAGCCTCCTCTGTGAAGCCCCTGCACTTAGTGCACAGGCAGTTAAAGCTTTCCAGGCAGGCAAATCAGATTCAAACGAGCAAACTGTCCATATCAAGGTGGAATGCAACCACATCCCTTAAGTACCCTGCTGCCACAAAGTCATTCAGCCACATTTATGAGAAGCCCAAAGGACATCCAGGGACCATCAATTTTATCATGACATACATTTCTTTACATTATTACCAAAAGACATGCCCTATATGTAGTCTCCTGTCAAAATGTGAGAAATCAGGTCAAGATTCAACTCTTTGCTATGTTCAGCACATTCTCTAAATGATACTGCTTGAGCTTTCCTGAACAATCTGCCTATCAGGGACTGTATGCTGCACATTAAACAAATCTAATCTTATTTCATTATTCCATGCTGGTTCCACTACTTACATTTCTAACCAAAACATCAGTTTAAATGTTACTGATAAGACTAAGCAGACACGGTACTAATAACCTATCTGTCAATCATTTAAAATTACTCTCAGCAGAATTATAAGCATACCCTCTAAAAATCACAATTTGCATTCTGAACATTTGGAGTGCAGATACCTGCTGCCCTCAGACCAATGATTTGAATAATGCTTCCCTGAATAATTATCAAGTCGTGTAAAGAGCAGCAGAAATAGCATTTACTTTTCGGCAGCCTGTCCAAACATAATCAGGCAGTTATCAGTTTAATGCAACCACAAGGAACAGCATCTTCAGTCAATACAAATGTACTCCTACCTACTCCAGCTGCTTTCAGTGTGCTGTCTTCCTTCAAAATCAGTTTGTCATCATCTTCCAAACTCACTACAAGCTCACCAGTCTACAAATCAGAGAACCAGAATAAGATAAGAAGAATTCGCCGATTTCCTCTGCTCCAGTCTCGTTTAACAGTGCAGAGATCTGCCTGCATCAAAGCATGCAAAAGGGGAACAACACAGCTAATAATCTTACCTTAGATTTGTGTGCTTGGTGAATAATCTTCATTGTATCTGAAAGAAAAAACAGTGTTTTCCTAAAATAAGGCTTAATAAAAATACAACACTGGAAGTTGTACTTAGGGAAAGACAAACAAATAAAGGGGGGAGCTTCAAAATATTTTGTTATTAACAATTTTGTGTATTCAACCTGAAAGAGGAGAAAACATCTTAATCTCACAGTCCTGCGGCCACAGTCTTAAAGCAGTCAATGCAACATTAAGGTACCACATCCTACTGGGCTTCTGTGTGCTGGCTGAATTACAATAACCAACTAATGACCATCTCAATTGCCAGTCAAAACACATCAACTTAAATGCCACTTAGGGTGTTTTAATAGGTTTTACACATACAATTGGGGCAGGACCAAAAGCATTTATGCACTGTCAACTGCTACAGCTCAGTTGGTAGGCAGCAAGTGATTAAGACACAGTACCCTGATCACTTCAGATCATTCCTTGAAATTTTCCTTCTCATGAATACAACCACCACCATCCACCGAGGAAATTTCCTTAAGCAAGTTCATTTTACATGAACATCTACAGCCTCTTCTCTTTAATGCTATACTTTCTTCAACAATTTTTATCTTACATTTGAGCAGTGTAGTGGTTTCAGAAATGTAAAAAAAAAGTACCATTTTCTTCTGATAATGTGGGCAGGGCTTTGCTAACAGAAGGGAAAATGGGAAAATAACACAGTCACTAAAGCAACTGGATGAGGGCAAAGATCCAGAGGAAATGGCTTAAAGCCATGCAACACTAAAAAAAAAAAAAATTGAACTCTGAAGACTCTGTGTTTGAATAAATTTGGAGTAATACATCAATCCCTTCCCAGCAAAGAAGAAAAACCAGTTCTGCTTGTCTGCTCATTTTCTGTTCTAGTTTAGTTTTGTGCATTGAGTGAACATTGCATATTGAAATAGTCTGGTAAGAGAAGGATGTAGGAAAATTAACTATTGGCTAAAGCAACTTTCATATTACCAGGAGCAAGTATTCAGATGTTCAGAATAACAGAGATCACATTCCCACTCAGAAATTTGCTTCCATACCATTCTGGCCCACTTTGAACACTATTTAAAACACTACATAAGGTAAGAAGTACTCTGTATTCTCACTGCAGAGGTCACTGAGAAGGCAGCCTTGGTCTGTTGTAATAACTGTGGTATTAGAAGCAAGACAGAAATTAAATTGCAATTACCAGAATCCATCTTGCATAGAAACAAAAAGACCAGGCAATCACAGAAAAAAATACATTGCAATCATGAAACCTTTCTACTGCAGCAAATAAATCCAGCCTGTGCCTATTAGTTTTAAGCTCCTCTGTCTACTTTGATACATTCTTTTTTTTTCTAGTCTTTATCCAGTCATACCCTGAAGTATTGTCTCACTTTTACTTGCTCAGAACTCCACCACTGGCACCCAGCAGTTTACCATGGGCTCATCTGAGCTATTAAATGGTTTCTTTAACTCTGTTACAGAGATGAAACTATAGTCTCTTCTCATAAGCTAAGTCCTCTGACTGGCCTTTGCTATTTCATCCCCATTTGGTCCCACTCAATCATACTGCCAATTTTTTATCTTGCCTTTTCTGATAGGTCTATCATGGCAATTGATAAGATATCAGTTTCTAAGTGATTTTATGAATTACTTGCCATACTGCTCCACGATCATGGATGAAAGAAATAAAACTGAGAAGCAGCTCATGGAACAAGCTGGCACCCAGACTGCCAACACCAGTGAAAAGATGACAAGGTACTCAGAAAAGTTCTAGACCAAGAAGAAGAATAATCCATACAAAGAAATTAAGAGAAAATGGAAGTCAGAAGCTTTGAGATGTGAATTGGAGCACTACTCCAAGTGCAAAAATGTGATGATGGCACTATATATGATGTTAAAACAAAGTGGTGCTGAATTCTGCAGGGAAGGAAGCTGAAACAGGCAAGGTGAGAGAAAACCCTTCTGAGATTTCTGGCACTGCCAAGCAAAACAGGTAGAAGAAGTCTGGCTCTTACTGGCACTATTCCTGCAGAAGTCTCACTGCCCTTTCCTCACAAAAATATAAGAAAGACAGGAGAGTGCTGTAGAGACAGCAGAGAAGCCAAAACCATGAACCTGGATGATTGACAGCCTGAAGGGAAGGTGAGGAACCTGGCTTTGATCTCTCTGTGTGAAAATTTTCCTGCAGTTAGCACCATCACAGTAAGACTAGGCCCCCAGTAACTGGTGCAACAGGTTTTAAAGTTGTACTCAGTCCCACACTGCACAATCAGGTCCTCAGCCACCAGACATGCCTTGGGAAAAGCTAAACTGATCTCCAAGTGATGAAAGAACTAGCAGCTGGGATAGGCAGCACCAGGGATACAACTGAGAGCTGCAGTTCTAGACAGGAACCCCTCAAACCACCAAAGCCACAGATGGGGTGAAGGGCACCTCCAAATTCAAACTTACACTTACAGATGTTAAAGCCTTAAGTAATACACTAAAAATAATAAAAACATTCAAATCCCTGCCACTGATGAATCATCAGTCTTAATCCCTAACTCTTTTTTTGGCTTCAGTTTGCACTCTGTTTCACCATCAGCAACAGCACAAAATTAAACCCTTTGCATTTTTAAAATAGGCAAATAGAATTTATTACCTTTCACATGTATTAAGTAGATTTCTCACTCAGTTCATTGAATCACCATAGAGGAAGGAGTTTGTCAACTCCAAGAAGATTGGAGACAGAGGATCACTTGCAGGAAAACTCCAAGGGAACTTTGAGAATTACCAAGTTTAGGAAAACATATGTGACTGACATCTGAGTTTACAAACTCCAAGAAAGGAAGTAACTTTGTCTATTTTAAAAGTTTTCTCTGTCCCAAACAGATGAATTGCACATGTTCATGCCAATTTGCACAAAAAGGAAATATCCATATAGCTTTACCTTAGAGGATAAAGTGAGCTTAAATTTCACATAATGCTATTTCATACCACCAGCTTGTATTTAAGAGCTTTCATATCTACTTGGAGCAAAGTTCCCCTGTTTTTCTTATACTGTGTGAGCTATCTAAGTATAGAAGTCTTAAGCATTTAAGCTTCTGTTTCACCATCAGTTAATAGATATTGAAGTACATAAGCACACAGAGAACTACAATTTCAAAGCATTTTGAGGTCACAAGCTGCTCATTAGGGTAAAGCCAGAGTTAAAAGGCACTTACAAAAGTAATAAAAAATTAATATCAAAACCCATCAGTTCCTAGTAGCAAATAATGTAAATCATGCAGCCTAATTCAAAGATTAAAACAGATCTTCAAAATAATGGTCAAGTTCTGCTACAAGAGCTGGACAGAGCTGCAAGTGCAGGCAGGCACTGGCACAAACATTAGTATTGTACAGCAGTTATCTTTTAAGTTGTATAAATGCCAGTGTAAAATATTATGTGGTCATTTGATAGTAATTACAACAAGAAAAATAAAAACCACCTACCATACTTGTAATTCTTAAAAGGAGGAGGAAGTCCTGTTCTTGTAGACACATCTATTAAAATAAAAGCACGAAGTTAAAACAAAGTTCTCTTTTTAAATTATTTCCAATATTTAATTTTCCATTCTTGTGCAACATATGCATCCCCTGGGCAGCCTTTACACCAAAATAAATCTGCAACATAGGAGACTTGTTTGAGCATCAAATGCTAAAACACAACCTTTGGCCCAGATTCTATAGTGACTCCATATGTGCATAACTTCATTTGAGCATGAAGTCCCTCTGAACAAAACACCCCACAAGGACAGTGAGTGAGTGCAATTAGGATATGATGATGGGAGCCTGATCCTCCAGAAATCTGCCAGGAACATCCTTTTAATGGTTTGCCCAGCATCTCTCCTTACCTTACACAAACAGCTGACGGTCATTGAGAACTGAATCGTTTGGTAAACACACCAGAGAACCAGCCACAAAAGGAAGCCACAACATTAACTCTTTAGCTGCTTGCAGGACACAGCCCACATGTAACTGCAGGAACATGGACACCTTCCCTGGTGCCAGTGCTCCCTGTGACTTCACCAGGACATCCTAAGGCCCAGCCACCTGTGGGGTGCCCAGCAGCAAGGGGGCCCAAGCCACAATTTCTTCAGTAGTTTAACAATTTACCTCAAACTGCCTCTTCAAAACAGATTACAGTAAAGGAAGGAACAGGGCTTTTGGACCTCTGTGGAATGAGGTTCTAAAAAGTCTTATTCAAGACATTGGCTTTGTCTCAAATAGCAATGAATTGCAATATTGCACACATCAAAAGCAAATTTCTTAGCATTGTTCGTTTTCTTCTTCATAGCAGCAGCTGTGCCATATGTTCTGAAAGTGCTTGCAGTTTTCTAAAAGCATCCTAAGATCTTGTCACGCCTATCACTGTCTAGAAGTATAGAAATTGCCAAACACAAGACACCCATGAGTCCCAGGGCAATGTCCTAGGAGTTGCTCAAATGTTATCATCCATAACAGCTCAAGACTTGTTTAGGCTGACTTCATGCAAAAAAAAAAAAAAAAAAAAACAAATTATGTTATTTTGTACCCTTTGAATGTCTCCATTGAGGTGTGTGGAAATACACCAGCAGGAGTAAGGGTTACACCCTAATTACCAAGTCACTGTGTGGGCTGGTCTGCAGTACTTAACTTTTAGATTCACTGTCACTTTCAAACAGGCTTCTAAAAGAGAAAGCCCACAGATTAATAAATCTGCACCACAAAGCTCAAGATGGAGACAGAAACTCAGAAACAAACATGCACAGTGAGACCACACAGTGTCAAAAACAAATTTTCAAGATTCTCTCTTCTCACAAATAGCAAACAGACTTGTGTTCCCACATTCCACATATTTGTGTAGTTAGGAACAAAGACTTTCTAAATTCTATTAATTTATTCCTATTAATGTCTGAATATTTGCCTGACAGCACCACTCAAGGAGCCTGAGGCACTGAGCCAAATGCTGCAATGTCCTTGTTTCCTCTTGACTAAATGTGGGGATGTGGGCAGGGGGAGCAGTCCATCCAAATTCAAGCATGGCACAGCAGCCATGGAAGCTCTAATTAACCCCAGACCTTTCATGTAAGGAAGGAAAGCACACAGGGGATGTAAACACAAATTTGGCATCTCTACCAATGCCACAGAATTCCCACTCATTTGCTCTCCTCCACTTTCTTGTGCAGGGCCAGCAACAATTGGGACCGAAGCAAAGGAATGAGACAACCCTTACCCTTCCTCACAAAAGCAATGAACTCCTTCACTGTCTGATCCAAGGGAACTCCGTGGTACACCACAGGCCTGAAATTCCGGTGCTCAAAAGAGCGGACAAGACGAACTGTGACGGTGGAGCTTTCTGCTGACATGAGAATTAATTCTGGATAACCTGGGAAACATTCATGGGAGGGATTATTGCCTTTCCCTCTGCTCATGAGCACAGCTGGAAAACAAGGTGCAGGTGGGCCTCGTGCAAAGAATAAAACGTGGTGAGAAATCCAACAGCATTGTGCCTTTTAGATTTCACTTCTGTGATTCCTACTGGAGCAGTAACAGGGTCTCAAAACAAAAAGGGCATTACTGATACTGCACACCACACACTCCAGTACCTGTGCTGTGTAATGCCACACCAGACTCCCAACTAAACATGCACAAGTGCTATGGATAAATGCAAGTGTGTTGTGTGGGTTTTAAGTGACTGAAGACTTTACCTGCTGGGTGACTAACCCTGTGCTCTAGAAGAATGTCCTAATACAAACAAACCCAAAGCTTTTTTAACATACTTATGTTGTAGAGAGTGTAATACTCTGAAAAATGCCTAAGCTGTTACACAATGCTCATTTTCACCTCCCCAGGGAAAGTGAAAAACCACCCCCACATTCACGGCAAATAATTTTCCTGGTACGCTACTGCATAATTAAGGGATTTAATTTATAATAATCAGTCTCTAGAATGGCTTAAACTAGAGAGCAGAGCCTAAAACAGAGTGGCCTTATCAACCAAAACTCTCTTCAAACAAGCCCCCGTACTGTTCTGTTGGGTTTTTTCTCTCCAAGGGAAAATAAGCTCTTTTCTACCTTGACAAACTTCTCTATTTTTGGCACTGGGCATGCCTCAGCTTCCTGGCCATGTGCTAAAGTGCCATAGCTGCTGCAGCAATGAGCAAGGACTGCAGGCCACGTGCTCCAACATCAGCACGACCTTTGCACCTCCCATCCCTGAGCAGGCTTCTCCATTCCTGAGGGAACCTTTTACCTATTCATCCCCTTATGTTCTTTATGATGTCCCTTTTTTGTATGTCTTTGTTTTTTGGTTTTTTTCTTTCCTTTTTTTTCCATTTAAGTGCCCCACCATCATGCAGGTGCATCCCAGCCGTAGCCTGGCAAAGCAAACTACCAATATTTCCATCAAGTACTATCTGCAGAACGGGACAAAGACCTTCCACCACACAAAGCAATTTGCTTTTACACCGCCTTGGTTAATTACCCTCCCGAGTTTGAATTCCATTTTAAATGAGCTGTGTGTATCACACGCCACACAAAAAATACATGCCAATCCAAAAAAAAAAATATATATATATACTTTGCACCTGACAGTAACTCGATTTATACTAAAGAGGAGAGATGGATGTTTTCTTGGTGCTTTTCCACATGGGCTGGTGACTTGGGAACTGCAGTAAAGGGCACAGCATTCAACTCCCTTGCTCCTAAGCAGCATGGAAAAACACTGTGGGAACACAGAATCGGGAGCGCAATCAGAAATCACCAATTCTCACATTTACTACTCAAACCGATCGCACGTAGGGACCATGAACTACTCCGCGCCTTCACGGGGACACGAAAGCAAGTGGGAGGCGCTGGTGGCCCATTCCTGGGGAGAGACGGACCTCCCAGGACGCTCAGTGGCACCGGGAGCACCGGGACGGCCGCTCCCCCGGTAACCCCACAGCCTCACCCCACCGCCCGCCCCACCGGGCCCGTTACCGTTCTCCGCCGGCACTTCCGGGTCCCGTCCCGCCCCGCCGCTCGGCCAATCGCGTCCTTTCGGGGGCGCCCCCGAGACGCGGGATTGGCTGCGCCATCTCTGTCCCGCCCCCCCGCCGCGCCCCTCGCTCCGCCGGTGTCTCCTCATGCCCTGATGAATGGGAGGCACCCGCACCGCCTCCGCATTGGCTCTGCGCCCGCTCTGCGCCCGCCCCCGGCCCGCGCTGATTGGTGCTCGCGGGCCCCGCGGCGCTGCCATTGGCTGGCGGCCGGTCTGGCGAGAGTTGAGGCGGGCGCGCCCGGAGGGGGCGAGGCAGAAGCGCTGGGGTTGGGGCTGTGCTGAGTTCGTCGCAATGACCGAGGTGCGGGGCGCGCTGGGGCTCCGGGGGGCTCGGGGGGGGCTCCGGGTACCTTCCCCTCACTCACCCGCTGTCGCCTTCCCCCCAGGCCGCGTTCCAGAAAGCTGCCGAGGAGGTGAAGCAGCTGAAGTCGCAGCCCACGGACCAGGAGATGCTGGACATCTACAGCCACTACAAACAGGCCACGGTGGGCGACGTGAACACGGGTAAGTACCGCCCCGGCTGCCCCCGCCGGCGGCCGTGCAGATGCTTCGGGAGGCAAAACCTCTCCCTCATTGCGCTTCCCTCAGTCCCGCGGCTCAGCGAAAGTGACTCAGAGCCGACTTGGCACGGATTTGTGTGCCGGAGGGCCACAGGCTGACCAGATAAGACTTTGTGCAATTCGTGGGTTTTAGATTAACCCGGCTGCCGCTGTCCGTACCGTGCAGTGAGGGCCTGAGGATGCTTTGTATTAGCTTTGTGTAGATATTGGGATTGGGATTTTTGGAGATATCTGTCAGTAAGTGGCTGCTCAGGCCGGGAGGCGCTGCTTTAATGCAAGCGCCGCTCGGTTATACGGAATTCAACAGCAAGGCAAACGATACAAGGGTGGAATTGCAACACTGCAGGGGATGACACGTACAGGTTATTTAGACTGGATTGGCTGCTAAAAATAATACTGGAAAGCAAAACCAGAAGAATAGGAGAAAACTCTTATAGGAGCTACAATTAAACATACTTCAGAAAGACTGTACCAAAAATATGTCTGCAAGTACACAGTGCAAAATGTTTCTGGCTATTTCTCTTGCCCCAGTGCTGTCACTGGCAGCTCAGCCTTTGGAGTAACATTTAAAGTGAAGCGTGTCTCTATCGACCTTCTGTAACACTGGAGTAGCTAGAATTAGAAAGGGAAAAGGTCAATTCTTTGGAGTGCTGGCCTCCTAACCCAGTAGCTGGCAAAGTTTATTGAGTGTCCATTGATTTAAAAGCTGGCAGTGAACTGTACAGGAAATGGTAAGTAATTTAATCTCCTTTTTCCAAAGTTGGCAGCGTGAGGGAGAAAAGTAATTACTGTGGGTTTCAGATGTGATCCTTTTGCAGTGGCTGGACCTCAGCATTATTAGTGCTTGACAGGGTGAAAGGGTGCTCCAGAGCTGTGAATATGCCACCATTCCTGCAAGTGCCTGCACTCCTGTGAAGCAGCAGCCAGCCCGAGTTGGCTGGAGCAGCCTGTGGGAGGGTGACTGGTGAGTTTGTGCTGGAGAAGTGGAGCTGCCAACTGGAGCTACAGGTCACTGTGCCACAGTAGCTGCACAAGGGTGTTTCTGTGGATACTGCCCAGATCCATTTGTGAGTTCTAAGAATGGTCTTTAAGGAGAAAGAGAGAGGAAGTAGAACCACAAAGGGGACTTTACACAAAGATTAACCATATTCATGTAATTCACCTTTTACTTGGCCACACCACAGCCTGCAGTGAAGTGAGTCAGATTTTCAGTGTTTCCAAATGCAGATGCAGAACTATAGGTTTGAAACACACCACTAACGAGTTCCAAGCTGTATGTTACTACAAACAGCTGTCTGTTTTCGTGTCTCTGCCTGTAATGGACCTCAGGGTATTTCTGCTTTACTTGAGAGCTGATGTTCTTTAATTAGGTAGCTCTTATATGACAGCAGGCTCTTCAGAAAGTACAGCTAAACCAAATCACAATAGTTGGTGCTCTTCTGCTCCAATGCTGCTGTCTCAAGGGAATTTGAAAGAGTCTATTTCTGTTGTCACCAACATGTTGTAACATACTCCCCTGAGGTGATCTGCTGGCTACAGGTGAGCCAGCAACAGCTGCAGAGATGAGCCATGGGATTTAGTCACAGTTAAGAGCTAACTAAGCCTTCAAGTGGGTATCACCTACAGCCAGATCACACAAACTGATCCTGCTGTTTATCCTGTCTCTCAGAGCGCCCTGGTATGCTGGACTTCAAAGGCAAAGCAAAGTGGGATGCCTGGAGTGCATTGAAAGGTAAGTGTCTGATTAAAGAAATGAAT
This sequence comes from Cettia cetti, assembly GCA_013401135.1. Lineage (NCBI taxonomy): Eukaryota > Metazoa > Chordata > Aves > Passeriformes > Sylviidae > Cettia > Cettia cetti. The sequence goes on from VZUI01039141.1 coordinate 38,889, forward strand.
AAAATTACCACTGGCAAGCTAGTCAGAAAGACATGCATTTCAGCAAGAAACAGAATAGTGTTGCCTTTTACTTATAAGAGTTCTGGAAGTTCAGAATGCCACGATAATAAACTTTAATTACCTCTGCAAGGCAGAAGTAATCCTGAAAAATATGGCCTGTGAAAGAGAATTAGGGTGCAAAATGCCCAGCTGGCCTTAGATCTTAAATAAAGAACAACAATAACAGCAGCAAAAATCTAAATTTGTTTTCCTGATCCCAGCCTCGTACCCCAAAGATTGAGCTCTTCCTCCAGCTGAGCATCTTCCAGTTAGGAAACCTTTGAAGAAACAACTGAGCTTCCAGCTCTAAATGAGGAACCAAAGTGGTCAAATTGATGGCAATTGGCTTTTTTTCTGGTGTTTTAAGGAATAGTTTTTCTGTAATAATTGTCAATGACATTAATAGAACTAATACACTCCATAGTTGCTGTCTGTGCAAAAACAACTTTGATTTGAAACGTTTTTTTCATGACTGATGGAAAACATTTTTTAAAACTTTAGCAGTGGATTCACAGCCAAGTGACCTTGCTGGCTCCTTTGCTCTCTGGTGGCATGGACTATAGCAAGGAATTGTGACTTGTAAAAGGCATCTTAATCTGTGAAGTGTATCTGACTGCTTCCTGTGTTCTGTTCTTCAGGAACGTCCAAAGAAGATGCAATGAAAGCTTACATAGCAAAAGTGGAAGAACTAAAGGGCAAATATGGCATCTGAGGACTGGATAAATCAGCTACATGCACGCCTGAAACCTGCCTTATTTCTAATAATGTGGAAAACTGGTTTCTAAGAATAACTTTAGATACCTAATACATGATAGTCAGTTCTCCTCATGCCTGTAGTCCAGGAGAAGTTACGTACCTGCCTAATGTACTGACACGGTATCAATTCCTTCTGGGAACAAAAATCTGGAACTCATTAAAGTGCGTTTGGTACTTTAGCTGTTGTGCTGGTCGTCCCTTAGCGGTCGCTGTCAGCTCATCCCCCGGGGCTGCCGCTGCCGAGCGGAGCCGCCTCCCCCGTCCTTGTGCCACTAGAGGGGGTCGGTCACCTGCGTTCGGGCACTGCCGGCTCCTGCCCAAACCTCTCCTCTCCAGGTGGGTGAGTGGCAACCCGCAGAAGCTGGAGCGCCACAGAGCTTATCTGGAAAAGGTTATCTCTAATGCTGTGTGTGCTAAGAGCAAGGTGCTTGATACTTGTTGTCCGGAGCTTTCAGAGACTTAGTCAACAGCTGCCAAATCATCTTTCATAAAACACTTCTGGGATATGTTATTTCCCAACAACAGTGTTGGGCCTCTACAATACTGAATACTGAGCACAAAACCATCCCTGGGAAAGGTTCCACAAGCAGTGGAGTTGATTCTCTTGATGCTGTAAAAGCAAGAGAATCAACTTGATGTTGCCATGCTGCAGTGAGGGGTGAGTCATGTCTAGACTGGCTGAACACTGGCAAAACTGCTCAAAGAGAAAGACTCGCAGTGGTCATCAGCAAAAGTTTGATTACAGAACACAGTTGTGACCGTCTCTAGTATTGTTTTGGTCTGCCTAGTGTAGTCTCTTGTAGCTGCTGATGATGGAAAGGGAAGATTTTGATTTTAAAATGTGACACTGAACTGTTCCAGCATAGAGCATTTGAGAATGAAATCACAAACTTATATAGGAATAAGGCATTGCAATTCCTGCTGAACTGGTTAGCATCTGACTAGGTGAGCACTTCAAGCACTCTTCAGATAATCCATTTATAGAACTACTTAGGGATGAAAACTCATTATGTATCTCTCTAGGTAAATACAGTTTTGAAGCTAGTTATACATGGTGAGTAGTAGATTTAGAGATCACTTCACATGCTTTCAAAAATTTTAACTTCCCTTCTTTACTACTTTTAATGGAAAATGCTCTTGTCCTTTTTGTCCTTTAAAATGTATTAGGATAAAAGCAAAAAAAAAAAAAAAAAAAAAAAAAAAAAAAAAAAGGCAATTTATTCTTGTTCCTCCTGTTCTGGGTAAGTAAAATAAGCATTTGGGGTTTTTTGCCTGCTCTTGTATCCTCTGAGATTGTCTTAATTAAATTCACTTTGCCAGAGAGAGGTAAGAGCAGAGGTTCACCATAAGAAATGCTTTTACCTCTTCTCTAGCCCTAAATTCCACATCTTCTACAGCTCCATCTTGGCAGCTTTGTTTTGTGAAGCTGGTTATCCTTGAAGGATTCTGCCAAACTTCACCAGAACACAACTCACACCAGCAAACGCTCCTACATTGCTCTTGTTTGCCTGAAAGCTGATGCACTGTGAGTATGCACTGTGCTTTGCCAGCATGTTTTGTGTCAAAACCAGTGTAGTCAGAATTTTTGACTGCTAAACTAGTGGAGTTGGGTCTAAAGGATGGGCTGGAAGTAGCAAGTTCTATATTTGGATTAGTTTGCCCTGTGACAATTAATTGTTACAATGCTTCTCTCCTTTCTCTTACCTCTAGCATTAGGAAAACGTCACTTTGTACACAGTGCTTATCCCAGAGAGGGTTTGCTCTTAGCCAGGCTTACAAATAATGCTATTTGTCAAGTAATACAAGTGACTGAAAACTTGTATGTCTTTATTGGATACTTAATTTTTTACTGTAGTAACACCTTCCTGCTTGCAGCTTCACCATCCTTGAGAAAGTAGTATCAGTGGTCTTACTGTTTAGCTTGCCCTTTGGCAATCAGCTGTGTCTTTCAGGAGCAAGCTGAAACATCCAAGATGTGGAAATAGCTCTGCAGTAGGTGGCTGCAAAAGGCATGAAGGCAGAAGCAAAGGTACTGGTGATGACTGCACGCAGTGTTTGTGACAAAGAAGCAGCAACACAGAATTTGGCTGGACAGGTAGTTATTGTTGAGTTGAAATAGGCTGAGAGTTGAAACAGACTGAGCTAAGGGGCTCATTCTGGTTGTCTAGCAGCAGGATGAATGTCTGTAAATGTGTGAGGATGCTGGGCTGCCTGAAGGTGTTGCTGACCTAGTGACTGCCTAGTGCTCGCAGGTAAGGTGTGTGAGGCACCTGGGCTGCATGAATAACACCTGGGCAGCAGTGACACCAGGGCAGTGGTGATTTAAGAGCACCTACAACCAGATTTATAGGTAGAGGTAATTGCTTTTATTAAACTAATAAGGTGGTAAAAATAGGCAACCATTATCATATACAGCATTGAGATCAGAAACAGAAGCAGCAAGCCTCAAACCAAAACATAATCCAGAGCCACTGCTCTGCATGCAGGGAGGTACTTTCTGTGGAGGATCAGATGCTTTTGATGGCTGGGCAGTGCAGCAAAACAGGATTGTTCTGACACCCACTCAGGGAGTTGCTATTTCCTCTGTTAGATCAGAGAAAGGCCAGCAACATCCTGATCCTCGCAGGGCTTGGGAAGGAGCAGAGACGTGCCCGGAGCCAGCCCAGCACGCGGGGGGTCAGAGGCCAGCTGGCACACACACACTCAGCCCTGCTCTGCTGAGCTTGCAGAGTGCAGGATGGAGCCTGGACTTTGGATATGGCAATAATAAATGTTAACTCCTCTGTGTGATAAGACAGTGCTCCTTCTATTGCACTTCCATGATTAGCTCTTGCACAGAGCAACACAGAGCTGATTGGCATCCACTGCAGGTAGAGATAAGAAAGGGGATGATGTTGGAAATCTCTGATGGGTTTTGCTTGCTTTCAACAAACGTCTCCTAGCACAGATATAACAAATCAGTATTGGTGTGTTTCCTAGGGCCCATAACAGATTTTTCAACCCTGTGAAGTAAATTTTTCAGTTTGGTTAAAATGCCCTCCAAGGCTGACTGCAGAGTGCAACTGACTCAAAATTCTTCAGTACTCAGCTGGATTGATCCTGCTTCACAATGGAAGCATTTTAACCTTTGAACTTATTTGACCCTGGTGACACTGCTAAAAATAAATGGCAATTGCATTTGCTGCTGTTCAAAATATTTGCTCCTCCCCCCGAGGGTTCAGAGCAAACAGTATTGGGCAATACTACTTCAGGGTGGCTAGCCATCTAAGCCATCTTGTGAGACTGATTATGAATTTGGGAAACAAAAAAGAAAGTATATTTTGGTTGGAACAGTTTTCTAAATACCACAGCTGTCACCCCAGAAATGGGTTACACAGTCTTCCAAGTGGTCAAAGCTGTATAGAAGTGAGACAAGTTGATGCTACATTGATAAAAGGCATTTGAGTGCATTCACAGTAATAAACTAAGAAGGGTACAAGTTAATAGAATGAAAATAGAATCTTAATTTTTTTTCTCTTCCCCATAGGTAGTCTATGAATACCTTCTGATCTGTGAATTAGACAATCTTCAACTGCTCACTTAAAGTGCAAATAACATCAGTCCATTTTAGATGTCTTCATCATTTAGAGAATGAGCTTGTATTTCTTCTAGAACCAAAATATTTGGGAAAGTTGAACACAGCTTAGTTGTGTTCTCTTTAGAATAGAGAATTCACCTAGAGTTTGATTGCAGTGACCTTTTAACTTTTATTCCCAGTTACTCCCAGTACACATACATTTATGAGCTGCATCAAAAGAAGCATCACCACACATTTTCTTTCCACACCTTGGAAAGAAAAACAATTATTACTTGGCCAACAGAGCCAGGCAGACACCTGGTTTGTCCCCACCAAAATGTACAAGGCACCAACTTGCATCACTCTCCCCAGAAGGCTGAGATAATGGTATGTCATCTCTTAACAAACACTGCTTCTTTGAGTAAGTTCTGAATCTGAGAGATGGACTCACCAGTTTAATGTATTTGTCATTTTAAAATCCATTGATCTGACTTTTACCAAGAGAAAAAATATGTATGTGACAACTGAGAAACTGCATTATTTCCCCCAAATTATGTAGTGTTGAAATATGGACCCAAATTTCTAGTAGTGCTAAAAGACTTAAAGCTGGGGTTTGTTTGGTTTTTTTTCTATTGAATGTATATTTCAAAGCAGAATTGGCAGAATGGTCAGATGCCAATATTTTGAGCTGTATCCTAAGCCAGCGTAACTATTGCCAGAGGTCCCTGAAAGAGACAGAATCTGAAGCAGAACGAGTGAGCACCCAGTGTTGGATCTTTGCAATGTGATGCTGGGATAGGTCCAAAAACTGATCAGAAGTGAAAACATAATTCTTTCTGGAGTACAATATCTATTCATTTAAGCCTGTCCTGCTTAAAATCTCTCTTCTTAGATGTAACTGAGGTGGGGGATAAAATCACTGTAATGGACTCCCATGTTATCAGCATGTTTCTAACCCAGCTCTGAGTCCCTCAGCAAGTAGTTTGATGTGGGTGGGCAGTAGGACCTAGACCTGGGTGTTGGGTATTACTGGGTATTATTGCCATGTGCAGCAGCCCAGGCCTGTCATGCACAGCCAGCAGTGAGTGGGAGAGCCTGGAGCTGCAGGGACACATGCTAGCCCCTGTCTGGTGGCCAGTCTGCCTTCCTGTGTCCAAGCAGGAGGCAAAGTGAAACCATCTGGCCCAGGAGCTTTCTCCTCTTTACGTGCTTTTACATGCCAGGATGAGTTTGTCCGCTTGGCTGCGATAACTCGCAGCAGCGATGGGAGGAAAATCCTGAGGTAAAGTGGTTGTGATAAGGGGCTGGTCTGAGCTGTGTGGGCCTTGGCACAACCCAAACCCCCTTTTGTTATGTATGCTGCTGCCTGGGGCACGATTCACCTAGGATGGCTGCCTGTGTTCCCAGAAGTTGCTGGGCTTCAGCAGCTTGCCAGCAACTTGCTGACTTTTTGCCCCATTCCAGAAGCTCTGTTTCAGCCCAGCTAGGCTGAACCCTGGATTTTCAGTCTACTACCAGGAAAAAGAGAAGGAAAGAGAACAGTGATAGGAGACAGCCTCTTCCTTCTTATAACACTTTCTACATGCTCACTGCTTTGGGAAGATACAAAAAACATAGTAAAATTTTGCCCCCCATACAGACCTTGGACACCTCCCAAAGCACTCAGTCTGCAAGATACTCAAGATCTGTTTGTCTCAAGGATCAGATCTAATTCTCGCTGCAGAGATACCTTGAACTAGGGATCTGACAAAAATAAGGGTTTAAAAGCCTCATCAGGTGTGTTGTTATGCCAAGAATTAAAGATGTGATCAGAAAGGATTTTATTAAACAGAAGAATGCATTTATAGAAGTAACTGGCTTCAAGATCAGATGAAGCTGGATTGGTGGTGCCTCAGTCACTTGTGTTCTCCTTCACCTCTAACTGATTTCACTTCATTGGGCAACTGCTCCCTAAGCCCCTGGTGACGTTCAGATTTTGGTCCTGAACCTTCTCCAAGCTTCTGCAGGAGAAAAGCTGGAACAGATTCTTCAGTGTTAAACTTTTCATGGTTTTAAATGAACCAGATGAATCTATTTCTCTGTTGTACAACAGAGTCTGGTGATTTCCATTATTTATGAACACATTTCCCCGAAAACTTTCTCTCCAGGGATAGGATGTGAAATGCCTCTACTTAAACAATAGAGAAAAGGGACTTTCTAAACAAAATAATGAAACTGGCAATATACCAAGAACTGTACATCAACAAACCAAAAATATTTCTAAGGTGCTTTAAAGGTCATTTACTTTGTTGTTATTACATAGGTGATGTATTTTTCAGACAAAAAATGTTTTTTCTTTTATGGCACTGAGCTCTTTTTTATTGTAAAATACCATTTTTACATATGATTTTCAAAATTAGTATAGAGGCATTTTCCTACTTTTTTTTTTTTTTAAGTCAGATAATATGCTTGGCTTGTTCTGTAATGAGACAATGAAGATAAACTCATTACATTTGAAAAAGGTGCAGAGTTCTGACAGGCTTTCTTAGACCCAGACAGCTTTACCAGAAGGTATCTCCAGCCAGGCAAGTGCAGAAACTAAGCACTCACTGTTACAACCATCCTCTCTGGTGTGACTTCGGGGAAGTGACTCTAAAAGTCCCTATTCAATGCTGATTATAATTCCAGGTCCAGTTTCATTCTCATTTATATTTGAGGAAACTAAATTAAATATAAAACATTAGAGCAATTTCTCGTTTGCAGAAAAAGTACCATCCCCTACCACCCTTTTTCCTCAAAGAACAGGCTTGGCACATAACTATATATTTGCTAAAGAATCCAAGTATGACAGGGGAATCGTTTTTGTTTAAAAGTAACCACTTTAATTTCCTCATTCATCAAGGCTATTTATATTTTTACTCATATGAACCTTACCATGGGCTTTTACAGAAAAAAAATTATCTTGCTCAGCAGAATACCCTCACCGTTAAAAGTTAAGATTTTTAACTGCTGAAGTCGTTAAGATGACTCAGACGTTTTAAATGCAGATCTATGCTTAACGATTTTGCTAATTGTGGGTCAAATTGCCCAACGCTTAGCAGGATTGAGCCAATGTTACAGAAAGCATAAGTTACTTGAGGTTTTTGCCAGATAAGGGTTGGTATATTTTGTCTGGTCCAAGTCTGCATTTGCTTAGCATGGTTACATGCAAGCAGCATTTATTCAGTTGTCAAATGAGACGACAAGACCTGTTTGTGCTTTTTGAGCCAAAAATACATATATATGTTGAATTTGGAACTTCGAAGTGTAAGGGTATAACAGCAAGTGCATGTAACCAGTCTGCACAATGCAATGCAGAAATGCTGTTTAACCTGTGGAATAAAGAGCCCAGGATGTTCATAAATATCTTCAATCAACTGGTGAACCTAAGATGAAAGGGATGTGGCAAGCATCAAGTTTTTTAGCTTGGATAGCACATTCAGAAAACAAAATATGTTGCTGACTACAAATCCACAAAATAAATTTTAACAACAGACCTTACAAAGATTGGCCATGGGTTGCAAAAGGAGAAAATCTCAATTCTGTGTCTGATAGAAATATAATCCAACATTGTATACAACTTTGTAGAGAAATATTTAAACCAAAGATTCTGCAGGAGAAGAGAAATAAAAAGGTCAGTATTTATCATTAACAGTATGAAAATTAAAGTAAATGTTGTTGAGAACACTCACTCTTTCTAGAAACAGTGTTACAGAAAACACCCCCAGACAGATCACAGCAGACATAAATGGTGTTTTAAAGGAAGCACAGTAAACGCTTATGAAATTGCATAGATATTAAAATAATGAGACAATCTGTATAGACAGATGATTAGTTCAGAAATGGAAGCTGCAAGAAGGGTAAAGCAACAGGGAACCGGGAGAGCTTCTACCACCCCGTACTGGAGGAGATCTTTCCAACTGCCTTTGGCTAGAAATGGAATGGCCAAATTCTGACCCTCGTGAATAGAAGGGAGGCCCAGAACAACGACCCGCGGGGCTGTCCACTGGACCTCAGACTCCGCTGGAGTCAAAATCAGAATTTGGCAGTAAAACAAGAGTTTCTGATGACACAGCAACACCCAGCTTTCTTCGGCTTTTTAAAAGCAGTTTCAGAAAAAAAAAATAGAACAGTCAGTAATTCATTAGAGGATGGCAAAACATGAGTGAGAAAAAGAGCTAAGGCATAAAACTTTGCTAGCAGAGATGTTTTTGCTGACAGTACAGGTAGAAATAGGTAAGGTGAGCAGGCTGGTGACAGGTAAGAGCGTGTGCACAGCCCACGGTGCGAGGCCATCGCTGCACCGGAGCCGGTGCCGAACGGCTTCGGGAACACAAACACCGGCGGGGAGCGGCGGGGAGGGCAGGACGGGGTGTTCCTGTACCCACAGGCGTCTCCGGGGCTGGGTGTCACCACAGCCCATCACTGCAACCCCCGAGGCGCTCCAGCTCCTTGCGGTGTCCCGGGCGAGCGGGCAGGGCCGGGGCAGCCTCCCCATCCTCCAGCGCTTGGCACCGGAGGACACCACAAACCGTTCCTGGCGGCAGGAACACACCTCGAGCCCTCCGGCAGCCGGTGACACTCGAGCAGCCGGGACGGGCTGAGGATACAGCGCGGGAGAGGCATCGCCATCGCCCAGGACACCTCCAACCCGTCAGCCCCGCTCTGCAGCGGGCTTGGGCGAGTCCGTGCCCCGGGCCAGAGCAGCGCTGTCCCCCGCGCCGTGCCGGGCTGTAGGGGTGCAGCCCTCTCCGCTCCGCTCGGTTCGCCTCGGTTCGGTTCTGCCCGACCCGCCCCAGCCCGGCTCCGCCCGTCGGGGCCGCGCTGCTGACTCAGCCGCGGGGGGGCCCGCAGGGCGCCCCGGCCCCGCGGGCGTGGCGGGCGGGGGGGGCTGCCCTCCGCCCTCCGGGGAGATAAAGAGCGGCGGCCGCAGCCCGCCCGCGTCTCTCGGCGCCGCCGGCAGCATGACGGCCATCGGGGCGCAGGTACGTCCGCCGCTCCCTCCCGCCGCCAGGCTGCTGCCTCCCACCCTTCCCGGAGCAGCTCCGACCCTTCCCGGAGCAGCTCCGACCCTTCCCGGAGCAGCGGGGCGCAGCCGCCCGGATTCCCTTTCCCGCCTTCTCCGGCCGGCGGCAGCTCCCCGGGGCCGCGGCTGCCCCCTCCCCGCCGCACGTGGCTCTCCGAGGGGGCTGGGGGCTCTTGGCTCGACTTTCCTTTACATCTCGTGTCACTTGGAGGGGTTCGGTGGGGAAGGGAAATGCCTTGCCCACGCGGGTCCGCGGGGGCTGCAGCCGAAGATTCCCTCCCCCCCTCCCCTAAGCTCCGGGGTAACTGAACCGTGCGACCCCGGGGTGAGGACCGAGGTCCGGGCCGCTGGTGCTGCCGGCCGGAGGAGGAGAGATCGGCTGGCTGCAGCTCAGGAGGGCAGTGCTGGCAATCAAGTGCCCCATCGCAGATTGCTGCTGCAGCCTCCCCCGTCCCAGCCACCGGCCTCCATCCTCCCAGGAGCCGGTGGCTTCCTCCAGCCTTGCCGCAGCAGGAGGCTGTGCTTGCAAGACCGTGGGGCAGGGACCTGGTTCAGCCGAGAACTTTTGTGATCCCGGTCCCAGGCCTTGACGTGGGAGCATTGTTTGTGCAGCGAGGGAACCGGGAGAGTTTCACCCACCCTTCCTTTCTCCTGTGTACAGCCTTCCCCTGCAAGAAGGGGTTTGATGTGCACAAGTAAATATTTTCAAATACTGACTCCCACAGCTTTGTCCCCCTGGCTTCATTTCACCCTGAAGCAGCACCGTTAACTCTGTTTTTTCCTCACGCTCTCCTTTCAGGCGCAGCAGCTGCTGGCACACCGGAGACCACAGAAATCCTTCTTTGAGACTCTCATCAGGAGCCTGATCATCCTGTGCGTGGCCATAGCCGTGGTCCTGTCGTCCATCTCCATCTGCGACGGCCGCTGGCTCTTTGCACGGGGGCAGCTCTTTGGACTGTGGCACTTCTGCACCGTTAGCAATGACAGTGTCCTGAGGTGTGTCACAGACCTCAGCCTGGCCCGGGTGGAGGGACTGAGCGTGGGGGTGATTCCCATCAGGAGCATGGTGGCCTTTGCTGTCGTGGTTGCCATATTTGGGTTGGAGCTGCTGATGGTGTCCCAAGTCTGCGATGACGCCAACGCAAGGCGGAAATGGGCAATGGGTTCTGTTCTCATCCTCATCTCTTTTTTGCTGTCAGCCACTGGTGTTCTGAGCTTCTCCATCCTGGTGAAGGACCACCTCACCTTCACAGGCTTCACTCTGACATACTGGTGTGAGTTTGTGGCTGCCTTTCTCTTCTTCCTTAACGGAATCAGTGGACTTCACATCAACAGCCTCACACACCTCAGGAACAGGATAGGCAAAATCTAGGCACAAAGGATGTACCTCTGCCTTTGTGTAATCAGCTTTGCCAATTAGACTGGAAAAAAGAGAGTCTAATGAAGTTTGAAAAGGATGCCCTGTCTTAATTTGTGTGCACGGAGGAGAAGCATGAGTCAGTCTTGATGCCTGTAGAAGACGTAAACACCCACTTGTCAGCATGGAGGGCTGTGCAACACCAGCCAAGCAGAGACTGGGACTGGCTGCTGCTGCAACGTGGATTTCTGGAGAAGTGGATTAAAGCAGAGGGTGTCCTGTTAAACGTGCAGAGATTTGGAAGACTGCAATCTATCCCACATGTTGATCTGAGGCTTGCACAACACCTGTACTGCTGTGGGTTTGGTGTTGCTATCTTTTCCTCAAATTCTGGAGCCTGTGAAGAGTGTGATACAACTTTGGTGTGTCTCGTGGGCTTATTCTGGCTCAGGGACAGATGATTTCTGCCTGGCCGTGCTCACTGGTGTGCAGTATTGAAAATCTTCACTGGATCTTACTCCTTCGTTTTTCTTTTGAAAGAGAAGGCACACAGAACTTGATCTGGTCACAGGTTTTGTTTCCTTCTGGCACATTCTCTTTTTCTGTTCTTTTCTTGGTCAGTTTTTTTTTTTTGGTGGGGGGACACTTCAGACAGAGGTGCTGACCTGGGGCCAGGGGTAGATGTTGGGTGATTCAGTTGTACAGGGAGGGGATGTGATGATTTCCTCAGGCAGCAGTGCATACCCCTGTGTTTGTGGCCTCTCCCCAGCATCACCACTCTCCTGCCACCCCTGAAGGTCATGTGGCAACTGGTCAACCAAAATGGCTCCCTCACAACCCTTGCAAAATTTACAGTAATAGGGTGTTGCTCTTGGTTTTTTCTTTGTTTCTTTAGGGCAAGAGGGACAAGTTCTGCCAAGGCTTCATGGGGTGTTGTGGCTGGGCACACCATGCAGAGACCACCGTAGCCCCTGGGATATATTTTGGTTATCAAGGTTTCCACTGGGGCAGTGGAAAAATCTGCTTATCCTGTAGCTGAGTCTCCTGTAGCATTTCTTATGGGAGGAGAAAGCCCTAAATCCTCCTGACTAGATCAGGTCCTTTTCTTCCTCTGACTAACAATGAGCCTGGGAGGAGAAGTAGCTCGTGATTGCCTAAGGAGGGGCTGATGGGTGCAGCTCTAATCTGTCACCGCTGGTAGAAATGTTGAGAGACCTGGCCAAAATTATTATACTAAGGCTGTTCATCATTCTGCCAATGTCGGAGTCAAGATCTCTAAAATTGCTACAGCTCTGAAGTTCTCCATGGTGTCTTATGTAAAAGGAGAGAAAACCTCATTTGTAGAGTAAATTGTCCTACATGTGTTCTCCCTGTCCAACACACAGCACTCCTTGCTCACAGCTCTTAAGTGTCTTAGGAGTGTTTCAGGGTTTCTGGTTAGCTTTGTATTCGCTGGTAAAGCTGCTTATATCCTTGTTTTAGAACAAATGTTTCTACATGTTTCATCCCTGTACCTTGTCTGTTGAGCAAGATTTTAGTTTCCTGTGCAACAAGTTTGACAGTTTTTCACCTGAAACAAATGCTTCCTAGCACCTGTGTAGGTGAGCCATGAGAAAACAGCTCTGTCTTTGAAAGCTAAGGATCTTAAGCTGTGCCTGAGCTGAATATGCCACACTTTGATGAATGTTCTCCTGTGGACTCACTTGCTTTCAGGACAGTCTCCATTCCTTCTTGGACTTCTGTAACTTCTTAAGACAACACTCCTAGGCCCGTTTTGCAATGCAGGTTCAGACTGGGCTTGCTCTGGACAATGCCAGTTGTACTTCTGCATGTTAATCTGCTCATCTCTGTCAAAATGATGCAGAGCTGTGCTACCCAGACAGCTCCTGAAGCTCTTGTAATGTTTGGGGCTTTGCTGGGGTTTCTTGGCCCATTCTCAATTACAAGGACTTGTGCCCTTGTATCTGGAAAACTGCACTGTGACTGTGTCTGTTTGTGAAGGTGCTTTTGATTTGCTGAACAGCACTGTTGAAGACAATACTGCTGGGGTGAACTTGCAGATGCTTGTGTGAGCTGGTGCTGTTGGATTTAGCAGACCCTTTTAGACCAAAAAGACCCTGCAAGGTCTGGTTGCACTTTGGTGTTACCAGGTGTACCAGGGGTATCTTAACTAACCAATGATAAAGTTGTGGTGCCCCTAGGTGCCCATGCCAGGCAGGACAGTTCCCCTACATGTAAGGGTGTCTATGGCTTGTCTAGAAACATGAGTGTAACTTCAGAGTGACAATTTGGTGACATCCAGACTTGGAAATCACTTCTGTGTGTACATTCCCTCATGCTAGTGGGAGGCTGTGCCTCCATCCCTTTCCTTGGAAGGCAGCCATAGCCAGACTGGGTTCCAGGCTGGTGCCTCCCGCTCGGGTTAGAGGGAGACTGGACAATTGGCCATTCAGTTCACCCTAGACATGGTGCAATTGTGAATGAGTTTAGGATGCCCTCTGCTAGCTGAAGAAAAGGGCCTTTTGTTGGGGGTAGGGAATCCTCTGGGGAAAATAGAGTAACTTTTTTTCCAAATGGTTTTGTGTAGTACTGCTCAACTTAATTACGCTGGGGAAAGATGCATTTTGACAGCTAAATATTACAAAACAGAGTTGATTGTCTTGGAGACATCCTTATATAGAGCAACCTGTGTGCCAGTGGGTCACTGTTCATTTTCTGAAGTGAGTGGAAGTGTTAAGCAATATTCCTGAAGTTTGTTAAATAAATTGATTTTAAATAAGAACTGTAATTCGCTCTTTTTATCTTTTAGATTTAAGGGGATGAGTGGGGTTTTACATAATCTCCCAGGCACCATTCTGTGTGTTTGCCCAGCTAAACTGGTGAAGAAATGACTTCTTGGTGCTCTGCCATGCTCTGACCAAGGGAACTGGGGCCACTACATTCTCCCCTCTCCTTTTCCCTCCAGTGTGTCTGCAGCAGCCCAAGAAGCCAGCACTGCTTTCTTGTCTTGCAAAACAAGAGGGGCAGTCAGCTGTGTTGCTTCGTGGGAATCTGAGATAACCTTGTAGGCGCTTTAATGATTTCCTGCTGTTGCATGTGCTCTGTTTACCAGCTAAAGAGCTCTTTCCTGTGTCCTTCACCTTCCTGTTCCCACACTGCACCCCGTGTCTGAAGCATCCTTGCTCTTTTCCTCAGCTCTGATTGTTTGGCCTGCAAGAAGTGGTATCTGAATACAAATGTATTATGTATTTTTCTCAGAGCTCACTGTATTAGCAGGTTTAGTTAAATGTCAGGAAAATAGCTTGCCAGCTACACCACTGAATTAGTTTATGTAATCTCAAGTTAATTAGCACCTGGTGTTCTTTTTCCAACAAGAGAGGTCCTTGGCCCGTCTCAGTTTAACATCTTTTAAAAGCAGGCTAATGAGCATCACTTCTTGTTAATGAGCCGTTTAGATTTAGTTACTAACTTTAATTGGACACTTGTACACAAGCCATTGCCTCTGGATAAGAATAAGGAAATGTTGATACAGGATGTGCTAGCTAGGGAAGTATCCTGCCTGGATGGTATTTTTCCAGAATCATAGAATGGTAAAGGCTGGAAGGGTGCACTGGAGGTCATCTAGTCCAGCCTCCCTGCACCAGCAGGGTCCCTTTGGAGCATATTATTTTCACTTTAAGTCTCCAATATGTTCATCAGCTATGCTTGTAGGGACACCAGGAATGGGGTTGAGCCTTGCTTGCTTTTGCAAGCCACAGAAAGGTGATTACGGATATTTTACATGAGTGTCCACCTGCTTTCTCTTTCCCTCTGCTGGGGCCTATGGCAAGCTGATAATGGCCCTTCTCAACATTCTAAGTCAGCTGGCACATGCAAGAAGGGACTCATGTCTGGATGAAAACAAGGTCTGCCCCAGGCAGTGTCCTGGAAGGGGTGTTGCCTAAATTCCTGAGGCCTCTCACCTTCACTGGCCCCAACCCAACTGAGTCAGTACCAACCCTTCTGAAACAGTTCTGAAACATTTCAGCTCCCCTGCACACAGGCATTTCACAATGTAATTATTCATGGCACAACTATTGGGTTTTGCTTCTGACAGTTTTGCTAGGAACTTCCTTGTTGCCTTGTTGGAGAGAAAATCCATAAATGGCTTCCTCTTAAATTCATTAGCTCCTAGGCTGCTGATGCTCAGGCTGCTGGAGCTGCTGCCTGCCGTGCTGGCTTGCAGAAGGACAACTGGCTCCTCAGAGCACCTGGAGTGAGTAGCCAGAGACTGTCACCAGTGTCCCTGAACAATGATAACCACTTGTGTGAAAGGTGGTACTCAGGTCCTATTTACTGGTAAAGCCACCTGCTTTACGTTGAATACCCAGGAGCAAGTGCAGTGAAAGGGGAGTGGGTGGGCTCTATGAATATGGAGTTTGTGTTCACCTTCTGTGCCTTCATCTGCTTTTGCATTGCTCGCTGAGGTTTGCTTTCCTGTTCCTCTTCATCTGCTTATAAACATGTCAATGTCCCCAGAGCCAAGTAGCTTTTTTCTCTGGTATCCTTCAGCACAGCTAAACAAGCAAGATCCCCAGTAGTGCAGGGAGCCTTTGCAGTGCCTGCCCAGGAGATGGGGGAGGAAAGAACCCATTCCCCTGTGGTGGTGTTTTAAATATAAAAGCCAGCAGCATTTTTTTCTGGGGCATATGGCATGCTCCTGTGCAAATAGATGTCATGCTCAGCGTGTGCTCCTCCCAGTCTTGTGCTGGTCCTAACTATGCACTGCAGGGCTGAGCTCTTACACTGGCTCGTGTGAGAGCCAATAATTGCATCAGATCTAATTAATTACATGTTATTGTATCTCTGAATCTGTATTTCTTCATTTATGCTGGAAGAAGGCACTTGCATTTAAAACGAACAGCTGCTTTGGCTTGAAGGATGAATGTTTAATTCTCAAGAGAGGGAACATACAAGTTGTTTCACCCTTCTTGGTCTCATTCGTAGGCCAGAGAGAAAATCAAGGTAACATTTTTTCAGAAGTGTTTGACTTGCTAAATGCACTGGGACAGAGTGAACCCACAAGAAGTTCAGAGGCTCTGCTTGGCTTGGGTGAGTCAGCAAAAAGTGAGATCTTTCATTCCAACCTTCATGGAGGGGCTTTCACTTCTCCTTTGGTCATGGGACTGATCCTGCTTCTGTTCTTCCTTCCACTTGTTTTGGCTGATTTTTAAAGGACAAAGCCATCTTGAAACCTTGCCATTTCCAAAAATGTAAGTTTTAAGTAATTCCTTGAAACACTTGCCAGTTAACAGCTTTACATCTCATCATTTTTTTCCTGGTCCTAAAGAGGTTCAACTCTTCTACTGCTGGGTGACCTGCATGAGCCAAGAAAGCCAACCAGGCAAGGCAGGCTGGATCAACCATGAAGCTCTCCCTGCAGCTGAGTGCCTTTTTCCTTTCCTGGCTGCCCTCCATGTGCTGCTGCCTGCAGCACCTGCTGCACCAGGCAGGGTGTGGGATAACTGTCAGCACTGCCAGTGAGAAAAAGACCTTTTATCCTGAATCTCAGAGCTTCAGACAGCACTCAAAAACCTGCTTCTATGCAGGTAATTTAAGCTTGAATGTATCCTTCGAACTTCTCTTTATGTTTGTCCTCTGATAAAATGGCAGAAGCCTACCATGTAGGCATTTGGTGTGATGAAAAGCTCGTTGGAGCAGTTTTGGCAGAGGGGGTTGGGGAATGCTGCTCAGGCAGCATTTGACATGCCATGCATGTTTTGCCAATGTCTTGTAGGTGACCGGGAGGAGGGGGAAGTGATAAGCACCATTTGCTTTCGGTTCAATCGTCTTAGCCAGTCTTAGCCGAAGAAACCCAGCCAAAAATGACCTCAACTAGGGAAATGTGGATACAAAACCAAGTAGATTTGATTTCCTTTGTCAGATGAATTATTTTATCCTTTCCCCACTCAAACCAGGGAAATTTGCTTAACTATGTCCTTAAGAGCATAAAGCTGTGATAGCTTAGATACTTTTTGACAGCATATTACAGTGCACAGCTTTGCAGATATCAGTACACTGAGGGACTCTAGACCCTAAAGAGATTTTTGGTAGCCACTCTGGTATTGTTTCTCACCGAATGCCTTCTACTGTCCAGTCAATTGAGCTTTAGATGTCTCAAGAGCTTTCATTTCTTCCCTTCAAATACAAGTTGGTCAAGTCTCAGATGCACAGACACAATAGGGGTGAGCTATCTTACAGAAGTTTTGTTGGTCACCCTTGGAATATGTTGTAATAGCTTTTTTACCATTTCAAAATGATATAAATATCCAAACTGGACCACTGTCGTTTCCAAGGTCTCCACTGTTGAAAGAGTCAAAGGCAAAAACCTGTCTGAATGTGCCACTGTCACTGGGGCAATGGATATGCAGTCAGAGAGCAAACTGAAGCTCAGCTGTGCCTTATGTTCTCAGTGTCCATCATCCATCACCACAACAAAAAGGCTTTGAACCTTGGTAAATTCTAGGGATTAATTACTTTGGCACTCAAACCCATGGAGGATGGCATGTAACCTTCATCTTATAAAATTCAATGTCCTCCCAGCTTCTGCAGCAGAAGAAATAGAGAACATCAAAAAATCACCAGCCTCACTTAGCCTGGAACATGTTGGAGAGCCACATGGAAAATGGAAGGTCACATTTAAGGTAGAACTAGCAGCAGGTGTGGAGAGAAACACAAATTACTGTGGCCAGAAACTCAAGGAAGAGCATAATATTTTGGCCCGATTCACTTTGCAAAATAACCATGGTGCTGCACAGGATATACACGAACAGATGTGCTCCAAAAAACCTTCATCTACAGCCAAGTCCCGCTCTGGATATGGACACAAGACTCCCAGCTCAGTCCATGGGACTCAGCCATGTGTATCTGAGCATGGAGGTACCCTCAGGTGCACAGGGCTAAAGCACACTTGACCTTTGGAGGGTTCCTCTCCTGTGCTCTGGAGGGCTGGACCTCACCACCTGCATCTCTTGAGTCAAGCCACTTCCTCCGTTACTCGCTGAGGTGCTGAGATGCTGACGCCAGTGTTTGCTGAAATGCCACTGCCTCCATTTTCTCTGAACTTCCAGCTGAACCTAGGTAGAAAGGTCACAAAATACTTAGTTCAGCTAGTTTATGTTGGAACCCTGCACTGCAGAGAGCAGCATAACAGGAAAATGAGAGCAGGTTAGCTTTTCCAAGGTTTGGACTTATTTATTTAAACCCCAGTTTAAGGGGCTGCTTCTTGACACTTCTTGTGATACTGTTGTTGCAGCCACACAACCTTCTATTTAATTGCAGGTGAAACTGTTCACAGAATCTAGCTGCTTAGGAAGTGTTTGGTTTAGATTTTTCCAGATTTTTAATTTTAGATTAAAAACAGGACATTTTGGAACTCTAAGTTAAAAAAAAAAAAAGCCATTTTTGTTTTCAAAACCATTTTTTTCTGAACCCTGTTGAAAGATCAATCAGAGTATTTCAAAGCCCTTCTTCATTTCGAGGTGACTTTTTCTTAGGCACTGGTTTGCTTTTTTTTTTTCTTCTTCCAGTTAGCTCTAGATCTTTCAGGTTTTTATGTTTCCCCCCACCTCTACCAGCAGCAGCAATTCAGAGTGCAAGTTCTAGCCCAGAATGCTGTCATGCAACTACAAAGGAAAAGGTCTTTCTACCAAAAGCTTTACCTTATGAGAATCCTAATAAACTTGGACTGGGTATAGCTTTTGATAAACTCCCCCCTAAGGATTGAGTAAATAAAACAGCCAAGGATGGGGATGGCAGATAATGGTGTCATACGTCAGAACCAGTGGGCTGTCAGAGTGACTGTGTGAGGGATGGTGCTCCCACCCAGTTCCCAGACAGTAATAATGCTATCTGATTTATGTAAGGGTTGCACTACTTGAGAGGTGAAGTTTGCATCTGGCATACAATTACTTAGGCTTGCCAGGTCTAGGAGGAATTTTACGGCTGCTGTTAGGTAGCTGAGAAGAAAACCCTCAGACAAACTCCTAATTCATTGGGGGATGTATCCCACTGATTAATGAGGCATGCATCAGCAATAAAAAAGAATGTTATACACATAAAACTCACCTCACCATTAAGAAAACAATAAAGTACAGCCACAACAAAGCCCTAAAAGATAAAAGAACCATGGTCACACGACAGCAGTTTCAGCTTTTGAATGGGGATGAGGCATCTCGAGGGAAATCAGACAGCTTGGCTTTGCCGTTGGAAACTCAAGTCTGTTGCAGAATTATATGTTCTACCTCTTTTTCTTATTTTAAAGAAATAATAGCTTGTCAAATATTACCTGGAATGATCCAAGGGCCAATTCAAAAAACAGCTGAATTTCCATTGTGCCATTGCTTGCATCCTCAGGGAAAAAAGCAAAGATGATATAGTGGACCCCAAAGAGAGGGATGAGGAGGAGTGTTGACTTTGCAAGTCTCCTGAGAATGAAAACAGAAGGAAAAGCTGGTATAGAAGGAGCAAGAACTGCTCAGGTGGCCTTGAATGTATTATAAGGGATGTAAGGGGCATACTTGTATTGATTGAAATCACTGCTCCGTTTTTCAGGGGAGCTAAGTTTCCTCATCAGGATTCTTAAAATGTTGACAAAGAGAATGAAATTAATCTGCAAAAAAAAAAAAAAAAAAAAAACCAAAACAAAGTAAGAATACAAAAGCATCCCACCAAACAGCAAACCCAGTATCCACTTATGTAACTTGTAGATAGCAGCAGAGCCACTTTGGGGGGTTTGGACCAAGCAGAAAGAGTAGAGGGGCTGGGCCGGCCTGCCTGTGTCCATGTTCCCATCCCAGTCTCTGTTCCTGCTTCTCCAGCAGAGAAACCAGGGGCATCGGTCGTGTCCCGTGTGGCTGTGGGGTTCTGAGGGGCTCTGCACAGTCTGGCCCCACTTTGGATGCCAGCAAAGGGGCAGCACTGGAGCTATCACTTGCTAACTGGGACTACGAGTGCTCTTTGTTCCCTGCCGAAAACATTCCGCGTGGTTTGGGATCACGAGGCAAAGTAGTTAAAAGTGGGGAGAGGAGAGAGTCGACACTGGAGTCCTTCCTTTAGTATTTCCCCCTCTCAAAGGGTGGGTATCAGATAAAAATGCTGATCTGCTCAGTTTGGGTGCAGATGAGGCAATAGCTGTTTCTGTTCGTTTGACCCTCAGGCAAAGAGTGGGAGTTGCAGGGGAGGTAGAGGCGCCTGAGCGTGTCTGTCTGTCTGTCTGTCTGTCTGTCCCGCGGCCCGAGGGGAGCGACCTCGGGCTGATCTGCCCTTGCCTTGCACAGCCTGCAGACCCCTTTACAGCAGCCTGCGCTGTGGCAGGCCCTTAACCCTTCCCTGAGCCGGGAAACACCATTGCATCCTCTCCATGGTGGGTCGTGCATGCCTGTGGGCATTGGAGCAGGGCTCTGGGGTGATGCGTCTCCCTAAAAGAACCGGGTCTCCTGGAGATGGGACACAGCAAGTCCCTGAGTTCTTTAAAGTTACTGGTTGGAAAGGGAGCATCTGTGGCTGCTGAGGAGCCTGGAGAGGGCTGGAAGTTTGGGGAAGCCGGGGAGGGAGAAGGAAAGGAGTAGAGCTGGGAGGAGCTAGAAGTGGAAAGCATGAAGAAAAGAAATACTTCGGGGGTGGTGGGGAGCGAAGGAGGTTCAGGTCTGGGTACTCTGGGATTTTTAACCCGTTAGGCCAGGGAAAAGCCGTGTAGGCTGAGCGGGACTTCTCACTGATAAAAACCGCAGGGGAAGGGGGAGCGGCGGGATTCCTGCCCGGAGGAATTGCCTGCGGGCAGCGCAGGAATGAGCGAGCCTGGGAGCACAAAAGTGTTTATCGGTGCTGATTTTCTGCCCTTTGAACTGCTGAAGGCTGTGAGGAATACAGAGATTAGATCTGGATTCTTAAGATCTGTCTGTTTGTTTGGTTATGAGCTTGAGTAAAGCCTCTTTTGGGGAAAACCTGCGGAGTCATGCAGGCGGCTTCTGCCTTCGGTAGCTAAACAAGGCAGGATCAACAATCTGAGGATATTTGGAAGCTGACAGTGGGTGGGGACCACCAAAAGATAAACCAAGATTGTGCTTTTTGTTTTGCGGAATGCCTGGGTTTTGTTATCTTTTATATATTGCTGAGTGGCTCCTAGCATGAGGGTTGTTTCATAAAGAAAAATAAGTGCCATGGCCTCGTTAAGTTCATCCCAAATCACTTTTGTTCGGTCTGCTGCTTGTCGTTGTGGGGATGCAGAGATTGCTCACTGGTCAATATGGGCAGAATTTAACCCACCATTTCTGCTGCCTGGGTTTCCCAGAAGTGTGCAAGTGTTTCACTTTGTGTTTTGCAAACAAAATGGCTCTTACTGGAAATGTGAAAACCTCAACCAGCCCTTGGGGTCTCACTTGGAGTGTCAGCTGGGTACTTCAGAGTAACCAGCAGTTCACATTTCTGGGCTCGGGTTTCAGACAGGTCATTGCAGCATGGTCTGACTCAGAGCATCTTCATCGGGCAGAACAGCTATCCCAAGCAGCAGCTCCAGCCCCCTGGTACCTAAGGCTCTGAAGAAAAGTACCAGCAAATGTTCAAAACACAGGTGCTGAGTATTATATACCCCAAACTGCTCTTGCCAACGCTACTGCCTTGCACTGGGCAGGTTCACACTGAGTTTCAACACCTCTGCCTTAATTCACTGTGCACTGCCTCAGTGCTGTCCAATAATATGGGGTGCATGCAGCCTGTGAGCTGTTTTCATTCCTGGAAACAAAAGCCAGTGGTCATGTAAGGCAAGTTGGTTTTGGCTTTGCTGAGAAAGGCATTGACCAGCAGACACAAAAGTAATTGTACCAAAATGTACAGCCACTTGTTCCTCCTCTGGAGCTTTCCTTGAAACAGTCCAAAACAAGCTTCCACACAACAGCCAAGTTCATGTGAAATCAACAGGATGTGGAAACCTGATCTTTTTCAGGCTCTTGCTTCTTGGGAGGACATTCTAGCTTTCCTTGTGAACTTAGCTTTGGGGCATTAGTTACTGACTAAGTCCTGCTGAGCAGAAGTTGCTTAAGCAGTAACTCATGGGTCGCACCAGTTCAGACACATGCCTAAGATCTGTTCATTAATACACTTCTAAAGCAAGTTGAGTAGATGAGCTCTGACTTCACAGTATTTGAAAATACAGTTTGGATCTGCTTGTCCCAGAAAAGACTTACAAAAATAGAGAGAACTATTGGGCCTCTAATGATCCACCAGGTATTGGCATCAGTGTTAATGTCCCAACACCTGTAAAAATAGAAGGTGCAGTCAGTTATCAAAACAGTGGTATCTTTTCAAGCAGGTTTAGTCTGTTGTGCACCTTAGATAGGCCCCTGTTCTCTTCTCTGCAAAGCAATTTCCTGTTCTTACTGAGTGGTACAATGTGTCTGACAGAAAACTGCCCACCTGCACTGGACAGAATTAGGTCCTTCCCTTAAAGTACAAACACTGTTCAAAATTTTGAAAGGGAAAAGAGAAAGAAACAAAGTTTCACTGTTCAGAAAGTTAAACACAGATACAGAAAACATTGTGGTCTGAATTCATACCTGAAGGCCACCTCATACCCTTGAAAATGCTCAAATGGAATTGGAAGCTTTTTCTCGTGTTGCTCAGCTGTACGTCTACTCACACCCACAGCAGGATGTTGATTGATTTGCTTGCTCCCAGCAATTAGAAATGAGCAGGACCCTCTGGAACAGCCTGCACAGGGACTGCATGTTCCCCCTGGCATGCCAGCTTCCCCCACTCCATACCACTCACCCAATATTTTCATGGAATTGCCTAGCAGTTGCCCATGCAGCCACAAACATCATTGGGGCGCCTGCAATTGGAAAAACCAGTTACTAAATCGTAAGTTCATCCCAAAGGCAGAAAACCCCCAGTGATTCTTACTGAAAGGAGAACCAGTACCCCATCCGAGGGTGATGAACCACCAGAGGAACTTCCTTTCTGAGAAAAAAGAAATCACCAGCAGGGTGTGGAGGTATAGTCCTTCCACGAGGAGCCAGCTGTAGTTAGACATGATGCAATACTGAAAGAAGACCATGGTGAGCTTGCAGCCAGCCTGAGGAAAGAGAGGATAATTAGCTCCTGCCTGGGTTTGTGCCTACCTTCTAACAGAGAGAGAGTGAGCTGTAAATTAATCTTGGCAAATAGAGATTTTATAGCAATTAGGGGGCTAAATGGGTGTCCTCGAGACAGGAGTTCACATGACAAGAAAGCAGAGCTGGCACTCGTAAATGCATTAATCAACTGCCTCACTAGAAGAACTGAATGTGTCATGGACACTTTGATTCAGGTGACTGTGTCAGGGGAATTTCACTGTTACTACCTTCTTAGTACCAGTAACACTTATATCACCTTAGAGAAGCACATGAATGTATTGTCAATCTTTTTTTTTTTTCCAAAGAAAAGTAGTTGATAAAGACAAACTAAAATATTCTTAAAATGTTATTTTTCTGCAACAAAAATCCAGCAAAACCAGTGGGATAAAACAAAACAAGCCTATTTTTGTTCCTCTCCCTAATTCTTATCTTTTAGTTTAAAGCATTGACCATCGTCTCCAGTGTTGCTCACCCCTCCTCACACCCAAATTTTCAAAATAGTTTGCTGCCAATAAAAAGAAAAAGGCAAAAACATTTCAAAATCTCTGAGTGCAAGTCTTATCTTACTATCAGGTCTCACACTGCAGTGCAAGTCAGCAATATTTAACGTGTTCACAGAGAAGGGGCAGAGCATACCTCTCTTCTCCCATAACCCCTCATGATGTATGTAAAGCTGGGATGGAGATTTCCTTCCCTGTACACTAGATCCTGCTAGGATCCTGCTGGGAAATTGAGGGGTGGAGCAAGCTGGTGAGCAGAGAGTTACCGTGTATGCCCCGCAGTAATTTGTGTCTTCAGAGGAAAACAAGACAGCATCCTTGATGAAGTTGGATGAGGCTCGCAAAATGAACGATGTGAAGAGATGCATGTGGATGTAGTTCCTTGTGCAGCGAAGTCTTCTGCAAAAAAGAAAAAAAACAAAATGGAGAGAGAGCCCATGAAGTGACATTCCCCACCAATGTAAGCAGCCTGTGGCTGTAAACAGCAGGGTTAACTGCTGATAAACTGACAGGTGATAAGCTGGCAAATGAGGAACAGTGTTGTTCTGTCTGTGAAAGGAGGACCAATGCATCTCCCAAGAGGGATCTCCTAGAGAAGACCTTAAAAAGCTACAGTCGTATCTGCTCCACTGGGGCACTAAAACAAGCTGAACGTTGCCAGGAAAATTGTGATTTCACGCCAATATGCTTGTTCTAGCATCCCTCCCTCCTTTCTGGAGCAACATGAACCCAAGGTGTTTATTCACACCTGGATGAATTTATTTTCTCTGCCAGTGCACTTGTGCCTGCAGTGTTTTCTGTATTAAATCTCTACATAGTCCATGTCCAGAGGCCATGCACCCTGAATATAAATTTTCAAAGTAGTTGGGTTTCCTTTTGCCCAGAGGTGCCACCCTGACATTTACTGTTAGGGAAATTTACTGAATAAGCAGCACAGTACAAATTCCAGGTTACAGGGATGAGTGAAGATAAGCTGAATGTCAGATTACTAATAGAAGTCTGAAACACCTTGCCAGAAGTCAGTGCAGTTGCACTTAGAACAAAGTTTTACCCACAGTCTCAAGTAGGGAAGAGAGCAGCAGGGGGAAAGACACTCTGCCCAAGGGACACTGAAATCATGGGAAGACCTTAGCAGGGAGTTGGTGCCAGTGCCATTTGCAACATGCATCCAGTTACGATTTGGAAAGAAAGGGAGAGCACAATATAATGAGCAGCCCTGACATTTTCTGGGAAACAAGATTCAGAGATAAATTTTGTCACTGATTTCTGTGAAGGTTTTCAGATATACTTCAATTTTAAGTTGCCCAGAAAGTCAACAGAAGGATTTGTGTCAGCTGAGATGACCAGAAGTCCTGGCCAAAGACAAATCAGAGATGCTTCTCCTCACCTGAAGGAGGCCAGGACCACTAAGGCTATCATCAGTGTCACAAGCGAGGTGCAGTATCCGATGGTGTACATGGTCTTCAGGGTCATGAAATAGGAACGCTGCAGGGGAACATATAATAACATCTTTACCTTGCCTGCCTGGTAGAGATCAGCCCACACCAAAAGAAAGATCCCCTCTTCTTATTTAATGAATGGAATTTCTTGTAAAGTCAGCTAATGAATTTTCACCCTGAGCAACCACTTCCAATCATTTGCAGGAAGTATTCATGCTGAAAACCACCAATAACAATAACCCAACCTGGATTAAATCACAATATCAATCAGTCTCTCCTAAAAGTGTTTCTCCCCAGAGCAGCAGATCTGTGGTCATGGGCACTCAGACTCACTCTGGCCTCGTTGGTTGTGTCGTTGACATTGTAGCCACAAGCAATGTCAGGTCTCGGGTACGGCTCTGACCAGCCCTCACTTGTACAGTTTCGGTACACAAAGCCTGTGTGGTAACAACAAAAAAAGACAGAATGGGCTATGACCATTTCCAGTTGTATCTTTGTTGTCCTTGGGGTTCAGTCACCATGTAGGGTTGCTTCAGGAACCAGAAGAGTATGTTGTTCCAGGCAGTGCACTCTGCATAGCTGGAGGCGAAATGCAGCTGAGCTGATTCTGTTGATACTTGCCCAGTGTACTTGTGTGGGTCATAATACTGTTTACCCACTCAGGGACGACTATGATGGATGTGTTTTTATTAATTGCAACATAAATAATACTGCTCAGTACATCTGGTGTTTCTTGGCCACTGTTCCAAGATCAGCAAACACATGACTTGTTCAATCACAGATTCAAACTCCATGCAAACCTGATACTCTGCTGAATGCTCCCACCTCCTTACTGTGGTTTGTCATGCTCCAAATAGAACACAAAATTGTAGGTGGTCACAGATTTTCAGTAAGATTTAAATGAATACTAAAAGTCTTTTCCCCACATTGGGCATTATTTTACACTGTTGATTTCCTTGCTTACTTGCAAATTAAAGGTTAGGAAGAAATTCCCCTCATTTAAGCTCAGCTTCTGGAAAGCTGAGTTCTTGGGTCCAACTGTGTCCCTTGTGGCTGTCTTCGGAGAAAAATAGGCATTTGCAGAATTCAACTCATTTTTCAGAGTAGTATCTGCAGAGGGCAGTTTGTCTGACCCTCATCTGCTGGGATGTCTGACTTTTAAACTCCTAGTGAGGTGAATGCCCAGCAAGTTGCACATAGCTGAATAGGACAGTTTTGAACTTGTCCATATTAATGTTTGGCCCTAAAGTGGAAGTGGGAAGTCCTGCCCAACATCACTTAAAATGTCACTGGAAGAAAGTGGCCCTAGCAGGCGTGTATGTTATGTGCTGGAGAGAAACTTTCACAAAGAAGTAGAACCACTGCCCACTGTTCTAATCACATTGATCTGTCTGGTAAGAATCGTACTTTAGAAACATGGAATGAAATCCTGGCTTTGTTGCAGTGATGGCAATGCTAGCAGGTATTTTAAGGGGACATGAAACCAGCAGTCCTTCTTTGTACAAGCCTTGCCAGAGGGCACCATAAATGTCTTTTTTTTTCCCCACACATGAAGCCATGAGGACTTTAGGGTGTCTGTCTCTTGCAAAACATCCCTGCAGTGCTGAGGGAACTGAGGGAAATGCATATGCAGCAGTGTTTGGCAAAGGTTTATTCTCTTTGGAGCCCTGCTGGAATTGTCAGGACAGAGTCAGGGCTCCTGCTACCTCTGGGCTAATGCTGGTGACCTGACAGCATGTCTGCACTTGATTTGAACTCACCTCTGCAAACCTGCAAGGCAAGCAATCACGGGTAGAACCCTGAGTGGGAAGAGCTCTGGGTGTGCCCTTATCAGACTATTATTCTGATGCTTTTTTGAACATCTTGTTCCAGCTTAGCATCTTTGAAAGGGACAGGCTTGCTTTATAAGCCAGGTTTTCTATGTTTTGCTGCAGTGCAGCAGCAACAGGAAAGAAAGAGCTCTCCCAAAAGGTTCTCCCCAGTCTGTCTTGGCACCCAGCAAGGGGGTGGGGTGGTGGCAGATTCTCTACTTCAGCGACGACTATTAAGACACACTTACTTAACTTGGAGCAAAACACTGTGCTTGTAAACATGTCTGTGACTGTTTTGTGCTCGAGGCTGTCAAAGCAGATCAGACAAGAAGAGGTGAAGTTCTGTGTTGGTGTGCACACGCTATTGCATTTCATGCAAAGCACAGGAGATTATGCCAGGCACATCGAATGGATAGACACTAGGGGAATTTTAACAGTGCTCCTTGGTTATAGGTGACACACACACTGGGCAAAGTGCAGCGTGCCCCACTCAGAGCAGACTGGGGGTCTGTCTGCAGTTTGTCCAAGGATTTGGCTTGGTGTTTACTGGTACTTTGGAACTGCCTAGGCAAGAAGGAACTCTGGTTAAAAGGGCTGTGGAGCTGGGGCCATCTGATGTGACCTTTGCCTCTGAATCCTCACAATTGTCACACCTTCCTTCATTCCTTGCCTAAGACACCATGCTCAGTTCTGTTACTTGGTTCCAGATAATTTTGTTTCTTTGGTCTGCTGTGTAGAAAGGGGCCAGACAGTCTGGGCTGCAGAAGCAAGCCTAGATGAGAGCACAGAGACCAGTGTTTGGGCAGAGCTCAGAGCCATCCACATGGCTTAACATATGGGCCTTTGGTGTTTGTGGCTGCCCATCTGCTTTGTAAGTGGTAAGGAGGGGAAACCTTTGCTTTTCTTTTGAAGCAAGCAGATCTTTGTTTTTCTTTTCAAAATTGTTTCAAACAGGGCAATGACTGTAGCAGTAAATAAACTCTGGAGTCACAAGCCAACCACAGTAAAAAAATCAAAGAACATGGCTATGAGAATGAGGTTAAACTATTGCTGACTTTGACCCAAAATGCCAGATGCAGAGACTGAAATAAGATGCTAATGATGATGGATCAGGTCTTGAGGTTCTGTTTTGAACAGTGTCACTCTGATTATTGTTTATCAGTTTCTTGATAAGGAGGGCAACTAAAGTTTAAGCTGACTACCTCCAAGATAAGGCAGTGAACATCTGAGATGTAATTATGACCTTCGGATGTACAAATTCCTGCTTTCTTCCTCGGTGAGGAAGCCAGAGGCAGGGAGCAGTTCCCTCTAGTGGCTGTACCAGCAGGGATTTGTTACTGCATTTAAAGGCTGGGATCACTATGCTGAAGATGTAGATGCCAGACAGATGGTTTCTTCAGCGATCTATGCCTTTGTGTAATTTATCCTTTGGCTTTAAACCCGATTAAAGGGCTCAAAGGGCAGATAATGTTCGTGTGTACACAAAGTAGCAAGGTTTCTATTTTAATCTGAGTGGCTCATGTCTGATTTCATTTAAAGAGCACTAAGTGCTTCTCCTCTGAGTTGTGTAATCTTTATTAGACAATCTAATACTTTGTCTCCTGTTCCTCCCTTCATAAAATGAATCTGTCTGCTTTTCTGTAAGTACTGGACCTCATTAATCTGTGCCCTATAACTGAAGAATGCAAAACCATCTTCTCATTTGAATCATTAGCTCCCTAAAGAGAAATGTAAACACATTTCTTAGGCATTACTGAAAAGCAGAAATGAACAGAAAGCAGGCTTACTTAATAGCTCATGATTACTGCAGCCTACTGGGTGTAAATTTCACTTCATTTCTACCTTAGATATCCCAGAAAAAGGACAAAAAGCATTGCTTGAGCTTGCCTCTGTTTGAATTGTTTGGTGAGCCATGAAACCTGAATTTCCATGAGATTGTGCCACTTGTATGGATCCTGTGACAGAAGAGAGAAATCCCCAGTGCAGACTTCCTCTTAATGAAGGCAAGAAAAGGGATCTTTTCTGGCTCCCTAGCTGGATGTTTTGCCAAAACTCATGTGAACCTAATGCTGTGTGAAGTTTTGTTCCCATCAAACTCCTCTGGAACCAGCCACTGGCTCTAGGAGTTATTAAAAGGGAAAGACAGAAATAAACACAAAACCTGACTGGAGAAAACCCTTTTCCTTAAGAAACCATGCTAAAACCTACTTTTCAGGATAGTGTTTAATTCCTGCACCTTTTTCCATCTTGCTAGAAAAGACAAACACTTAAAAGATCTTGCTACCTTAATTCCAGGCTTTTTCATGTTTAGCTTAGTGTTGGAAACAGACCTGCTAAGTAACCATCATTCTTTAAAAGAAGAAGGGAAAAAATTTCATTTCAAGTTCAGACCTGAGTGTGGCATCTTTGTAAATAAATAAAAAAATAAAGTGTATAATAAATAAGTGTTTAATAAAGAATACCTGGGCAAGAAGAGCATCATTTTAGCATTACCTTTTTTCCCAGTCAGCATCTGGAAGAATTCAGGGCAGTGAGCAGTGACAGTCTGTCCCACAGTGGATGAAGGCCAGCAGCTCATGTTATCCCACATTCCAGCACATCTGCCTGGAGGGGCAACAAGGAAAAACCATACAGTTTATCCTAGTGACATAACACCATGAAACTTCTTCCAACAATGAAACACTGGGAGACATCTCTAAGTAGCACAACACCATGCAGCATCTCCCAAGGCAGGCAAGGAACAAAGATGCTCAGTGCTCTGAAAAGCAAGCTGGATGAGACAGAGCAAGTCCTGGACAGGGCAGAGCAGGTCCTGATTGCTTCAAACCAGCCCCAGCAAGCTCCCAAGCCTATCCCATTCTTGTCATTGATCCCACTGATCTCTACTAGACACATAAATAGCAATTAGGGTCATTCTGAACTTTACATTAGGCTTTTTGTTACATAACTGTTTGCTGGTAACTATTGAATGGCCCTGGAAAGATGAAGAAAATCAGATGGGGTTTTTTAGCTTATTTTCAGTCTTTCTAATGCTATCACTTTGAGTCATCCTAATTTTTTCCTTATATAATATTTTTGTAAATAGGACAAAATGCAACTAGATTACCCTGCTTGAGCAGAGAGAGTGGACCAGATGATCCATTGGTCCCTTCCAGCCTCACCCATTCTGTGATTCTGTGACTAGGAGTTTAAACAGCTTCAGGATGGTACTTAAACCACAGATCATTTAAATCACAGACTATTCTGAGTTGCACTGGACTCATTAAGAGAGTACAACTCTGAAGTGAAAGGCCCATTTGGGGATCTTGCTTAGGTGCTGGATACTGGTATGGATTAATTTTGGCCTGAGGTTCAGAGTGTTAGTGGAGAAGACCTACATTTGATGCTCTTTGTACCAAAGAGAAAATGCAATCTTACTATTTCTTATTTTGCACTTTTCCAGATACAGTTTGAAACCATTCAGACTCATTCCCTTTTGCCTTTACTCCTTGTCAATGGTTTTAGCACAGCCTTCTTTGAGGATTCTACAACATAAAACGGGAAAAAAAGGCCACTGGGGCGTGTCAGGACTGCCCTGTGCCTGCTGTATCCGGACATGTGGGGAGGAAGTGCTGACCAAGCACTCTTCTCAAACACTTCATGCTTTATAAGGCAACCTCCATTAGCCTGACAAAAATATTTACATTTCTAGAAATGTATTGGTTTCCTCCTGTGCAACAGTCCTAGTGCCTGAAAATACAGAGCTGTCCACAGACAGGGCAGCACTCAGCCTCAGTGTACTCCCTGTGCCAATGTTTATAAGTCTTGGAAAGGATTTACTTCAAAGCAAAGGTTTAAAGGCAAGCAAAACTTCACCTTGGGTGATATTTATGACTTAATGTGCTGCATTGTTTGGTTTATTGAACCTTCATGCCAACGCCACAGGCATAAAACCCCCAAATCAGACCCAATGCACAGAAACACCTGGCAAAATGATGATGTTGGATGATTTCCATCCAGGAAGAGAAAACAAAAACCAGCCAAGCTATTCCTCCTGCAGGTGGGCTTCTTGCCACTCCTCATGGGCAAAAGCCAATGTCTCCCACCCCCAGCTAGATAAAGAGCCTCAAGGTGGAGACAAAGCACAGCAACAACTCCC
Organism: Cettia cetti; assembly: GCA_013401135.1. Lineage (NCBI taxonomy): Eukaryota > Metazoa > Chordata > Aves > Passeriformes > Sylviidae > Cettia > Cettia cetti. The sequence continues at coordinate 69,678 of VZUI01039141.1, forward strand.
TCACACAGCTCTGTGCTCCTTGGGATCTCCCTCAAGCAGCACTCAGAGCATTCTCCCAGCAGCAATACACGGTGTCACCATGATCAGGGGTTCCATGTCTCCAGTAGCTTCCCTGCCCTGCTCCTTGCTCCCAAGAGAATTTTCTTGTCCTCACTCATGCACAAAAAAGAGGGTAACTGTGACTTGGGTTATGTTAATATTACACTGCTCCCTTTCCCAAGCTAATGTTATCATAAGGGCAGAGTCTTGCACATGACCCCAGTTGCTCAGCTGTGAAAGCAAAGCTGTCTACATGATGAGGACTCAGTACCACAACTTTCCCAGGCCAAAAAACTCCTCTATATGATGATAAATCCTCTTTGAAATTCAAGAATTCTCTTGGGTGACAGTAGCTTGGAACAAGGAGGAAGCAATGAAGACCTTCAAGCCATGTGATTTAAATGTTGGCTGCTGGTCTTCATTGATTTGTAAGGTAAATATAGTTAAGTAAATTTACACTTGCTGGGGTGACTTTTTAAATTACCTTTGTCCAAGAAGAGATGATTGCAATTTGCAAGATTTTGTTGCTGGTGTGTTCCCTAGTTCTGAGGATTGCAGTCAAGCAACTGGATTAGAAGGTTCCCACAACTCTTCCTGTCACAGTAAGGTCAAAATCCCACTCTCAAAGCCTTGTAACAGATCTTACCTGTTTTTCTGCTTCTAAAGGAGAGATGTATACTAAATGCATACCTCCTATGAGAAGGGATGCTGGGGTATCTGAGTTTGAGTTCATGTGAGAGCAGCTTTTATCATGTGCATTTGTTCAGCCTTTACCTGAATTCAGGAGCAGATAATTTTCAGTTGTTCTGTTCCTTGCCTCCAGAGAAAGAGTCTCCACACACTTTTCTTCCTCCCTTTTCAGGACACTCAGAAGGTCACAGATGGGTGGAGTAGCTTTGATCTACAAATTTTAAAAGCAGTGGAATCATTTTTCCTCTTAAACCATATAAAATCTTGACAGAATCTACCCTTTTCATGCTTATATTCCCAATGCAAATCTATCACTTGATTGTAGGCAGTATTTCCTTGAAATACAGACAATTTTCCCAGTTAAGTCTGCATTCTTGTAGTAGCAGCAGGCAAGCACAGACTAAGTTTATGTGTTCTCCATTTTGCTGACATTACTGACATTGAGAAAAATGTGTTATTCTGCTAAATTAAGTACATGAACAGGATGCTCTTCTGAAAGACTGCAGAAACATTCAGGACACTGCTGGAGTCTCCTAGAGTAACAGAGATTAATCACCCACCCATGGCAGTGTTAAACCATGCACCTGGCAGGTCATTTTCCTGGGCACAAGTGATCCAAGTATGCCCACTGGTTGCAGACCACCCAAGCTTGTTTCATTGCTACCATCTGGTAGCTGCAGGAGCCCACCTGAAAGCAGAATCTCACCCAGATTTTCGAGAGAACCTAGATGGTAATTTGTCCTAAGGTAATTTTCTCAACTTCCCATCCTCCTTTCTCATAAAACCATGTGGAAATGTTAGTGTTCACTCATTCCTGATGTAGCAATTAAATGTGTGTTTATGTTTTACCCAGCTGGACCAAAATGAGTGAAAAACCAAATAGCTACAGACCATTAAAATGAGAAGTATTGAAAATCATTGTAAAATTATTTGGAGGACGAGGTCTTAACAGTTATATCATTCAGAAAAAAGTATGTTTACACTTTCTGTTATTTTACCAGTATCTATTCTTTTCGACACAAGAAATTTGAACATAAGTAGATGTCCATTATAATGAATTAGATAATTTCTCTCTAATGGATAAACCCAAAATCTCTATAAATTCTCACTATGGAACTTATATGTACATATATATCAATGTGTATGTACGTACATACTTGATGAAGAGGTTAAAAGCCAGTCATCAGGATCTATCAGTTGAAAAGTATCAGACAGAATTTTTTTATCTTCTTTGTTCAAGAAAGTTAATCCAGCAGCATCATATTACTCCTCAACCTAATAAATCTTGTAGTATTGCTGATCACTTTCAGATTAGATTTGGGAGAAAGAACAATCCCTGAAAACCTTGTAATGAGAACTATTACTTTTCTACAATTAAATTTTAGCATACCAGACAGTAGAGACTATATTCTCACTATTTTGGCTGGAATTTTTTTGAGTATTGTATTTCTGAACAAAGTTTGATCTCTTCAGCAATGTATCACACCTCATCTAATTAGTCTGGTGTGTTTAACTTCAGTATCTTTCTCCCTTGTTTTTGTGTGTCATGAAATAAATGAACTAGAAACCACCTGGTTTTACACAATGAATTATCTGGAATCACACATGCAAAGACTTTATATGAAAGAAACTCTCTTCTGATGCCAGGATTTGAATGCTAAGTGTTTGAAGTGGCCAACATAACCAGTATGGTTTGCATGCAGGTTGTTAAGATGACACTGAACATATGTAAAAAGAAATGCTAGGAATCATGTTAACAATGATCTCAGGAACGGGAATACTCCATCTTAAAAAAGCCTCATTGTGTGGGCACTGTTTCCTTTAAGAAATGTGGGTCCTAAGAAAGGTTTTGTTTTAGAAATATTTAAATTCTGTGTTATTTCTTTATGACTAGAGTGAGGCCACATACTTTTACCACACCCAGTTGTGAAGATCACCCTGATGATCTGATACAGCATTACTTTCTTACACTAAATGTGTTGTTCAAGCAAGAATACAGCATAGGTAGTGCTTACAATTACTGTTTTACCCCACAAAGTGATATCCACCCTATTCTTCTAATCAGCTGGCTACCAGTTCCTGGAAATAGATGTGCAACTAACAGGATTTTAAGCCCAGGGAAAGCAGAGAGCTTCCAAATGCGGCTTTAAAGACCTTGTTCTCCACCAACACTGTCCCTGAGGCAGCCTTTGCCAACAGTGGCATCCGAGGGGACAGGCTGGGTGTGAGCACTGGGATGTTTGCAGAGCGATGCGAAATCCCCCGGGGCCGGATAACCCCACTCTGCCACCAGCTGTGCTCGGTCTCACTCGTGTTTACCATCCACAAGTGGGAGCAAACAGCCTGCCCCCGCTGCCTGAGAACGAGCAGCAAAAGGGGCTCCTCTACGTGCGGTTTCTATGTCTCTTCCTAAACAGCTCCCTGAAACAGTTTTGATCTCCTTGACACTTCACCAGCTACTAAAAGGATAATTAACTCTATCCCAACTGAAATCACGACAGAAAGAAGGACATCCTCATATTTTGTTTAAAGACAAGATACCAAACCCATTCCAAACAGAGATAACTGTGATAAATTGATCTCCAGAATGGCCAAAAAGCTGAAATATTGATAGCAACAGCCAACACAGTTTTTAAAGTGTGAAATGAATTGATCTAAATGTTATTCAGAATTCACAGCCATTTAATTTTAAAATAAGTGGATTTAGTGTAATGAGAGGATTTAAGGAGCAAAAGATGTCTAGCAACATAAAAATAGGTATTTTGAAAGATTAGAAGAACCAATAGAGGGAGGTGCTCTTGGGGTTACCCTGAGCAATGACAGATATTTACAGAGTCTTTAGGTAGTACTAAGAATAAGAAACCAAAATTACAAAAACCATCACAGTCACAATTTTTATTGCAGAAGATGATCAAAAGGAAAAAGGTTTGAAGATTACATCCACTCTGCAATTAAAATATCTAGGCAGAGCTCAGGCTTTCTCACAGTTGGAACCAAATCCCCTGCTGGGACAAATGAATTGATTTTTCCATTTGTTGCAATGAAACAGTGATTTGATTCTTTACTAACTTCTAACACCCAAGCTGGACATATTTCACCCTTTGTTTTATATGCATTCAAAATCTGAATAACCTGAGCAGCACCTGGAGTTCACAGCCCAGGTTCCACTCTCTGACTGATCCAAGTGCCTGGAGCTCAACAGTGACAATCTGCCACATAAATCTCAGTAAAGTGATAAACCTAAAAAACCCCCAAGGAAACCAAACTTTGTGGTTTAAACATCACCTCACATTCCTTTAATATGAGTCCAGGAAGGCACTGTTAGATGTGGGCATTGCCCCTTAAGGGATTGATTGCTGGTGTAAATCAGTAAAGCTTCTCTTTTCCGCTTCATCATAGCACCTGCTGTGTTTGTCAAAGTGGGTTAGTAACACTGCTGTCTTTATAAAGGTGGGGGAAACTGAGGCATCCAGCATCTAGTTATCTGGCCAATGTCAATTAGTGCAGGAAGCAGCAGAAGCAAGAATAAAATTTAAGAATCCCAGGCTAGAACCTGGTTAGAACACAGATCTTTTTAAACAGAGGCACCACAGCTTCATGGAATAGAGGTGCTCAGAATTATTCAGATAACATGGTTCCATGCAAATGGGAATAAACAGATCTGAGCACCTACCGGGGCAGCTGAAATCCAGAAGATCACCCAGATGGTCCACATAGTCAAACACAGTCTGTTTTCTTCATCCCTCATGCATCAGAGGTCAGGAGGCTGTTTGTACGCTCTCCAGTGTGGCTCCTAGCTCTTTTTACTTCATCCTTTTCCCTCCTTGCTTTTTTCCCTTCCCAGCTTTGACAATCCTTAGCCAATGTTTCTCTCCAGCTGCTGAGCTCTAGAGAGCATCAACAGTGACAGGACCCCCCCCTCCCATCCACCCTGCAAACTCTCCTCCTCCTCTGCAGAAGCGCCCTGTCCCAAGAATTACAGCACCTCTCTTGAGCATGTTCCTCCTGTTGTCTGCCTCCCTTCCTGGCTATTATTCACTGTTATCGATGGGTGTCGCTGGGGAATGATCATTCCTCATGCTCCCACGATAAGGGCCCAAGCAGGACTCCCCTGTAGGATGTCAGCCCCACAATGGCAGGGGCAATCAATCAAGGGGAAGTACAGCCCTGGAGTAAGTGCTCTGCTGAGAGTTGGAGGAATGTGATTCAGGCTGCCTGCACTGCTTCTGCTCTCGACAGATCTGCACAGGCTTCACACAGGGAACACACATCCCTGAGAGCCAGAAATCAGGAAGCTAGCAGATCCTGCTGCAGGTGAGCCTGCTGCCTGCATTTCCCACCAAGACCAGGTGAGCAAAGCTGCCAGAGCCAAAGAAAACTTCTAGTCTGGGATAAACAGGAAATCTGCTCTTCCCTTCCAAAGAGGACTCCAAATATTCCCTAGACTTCATCCTCTTAGCCAGCATCTGAAGGAACAACCAGTCTGCATTTCACTCCAATGTTATAGGCTGAAAGGTGTCATTGCATTTGGATCCCACTGGTACCTTGTTCTTGGGATGCAGATTCCAGACATCCTGGGTTTCCCAAAGAGAGTTCCTTGGCAGTCCCCTCACCTGTCAGCAGAGCATCTTTGTTGTTCCTGGTTTTGTTTCTGTGGCAAAACTGTTGTAAAGGGGTTGTGTGCTTAGTATGTCAGTCCTCAGCTTGTCTCAAAACATCTTTTACCACCTATTCCAATTTGCCATCACCAGACAGGTCAAATTTAATGAAGGGCTGCCCAGAATACAGATGTTCTCCAGGTTTACCAGTAAAGTCAATGACTAGGAAAAATATATGGCTAATTGCCTATGCACTGAAAATCCTGCCATTGGATTAAACAAGTCATCCGCTGAGCAGCACAATGAAGGAATTTGAGATTCCTAGCAAGTGCTGCCCCTTGCGTGCCCATTCTGACTTCAGCTCATCTCTGTGTGTCCATGAAGATCACTGAGTTGCAATGCTCCCTCTTTCCCTACACACCACCCTCATCTCTCCCCACAGTCCCAGAGCAGCAGTCAGGCAAGTGGCAGCATTTTCTTACCCCCACACTGTTCACCCACCACACTCACACAGCGTCCTTTCCCCCAAAATGGCAAATGCTTCAGTCTTCCTTGCTGCAGTCCACACTAAACTTGTAGTGATTTTCATTTCTTGAATACATCTGCTTCCCCACAGAGTTTGTTTGAAAATATCAAAGGGTTAAACAAACTGTTGAAAGGGGGTCTGAGAGGCAGCCAGACAATGCCACTGTAGTAGTCTGAAGAAACCACACTGACAAGCTACATCATCTCGGTGGGGTGCCAAGACTTTCTCTTCCTTTGGCTGAAGGAATATTTTATTATTCCATTCATATTGTAGCATCTTCCCCTGAAAGCCAGCACTCTTTCTTGCATTTATGTAATTGAGAGAGCTTTGCTTCTGAGTGTACTTTGGAGTGTGGGGCTTTTTCCAAAATAGGCCCAGGAGTCTGGAGGGTCAATGTTGGATTTAAACACCAACAATGTGAATTAATATTTTGTGATCCTCCCATTTTATTCAGGCTGAGTGTTTGAAAGAAGATGGATGCAAAATGAAACCTGGGAAATTCTCACCTGTGCAAACCATTGCTTAACTCACAGCAGATGTCAGCCCAGTGGGACAGACAGGGAGAGCTGGGAAACCTAACAGCAGCAGCAGACTACGAAGAATTATTACCAAGAATTCACAGAGCCCCAAATGAGATGTTTGTTTAATTATACAATAGCTGTGTACATTTGCTTTTATACCTACTCAGTACACCCCTTGTAAATTTGTCATAGCTGGAATTTCTTTCAAGACTGATATCTAAACCAGGAAAGAAACATATGAATTTGCTCACACAGTTTTGAAAGACTTTTCACTTTAACTTTAGGAGTAAATAAAAGAAATTACTTTGCTTTGTACTACTCTGATTGTAGGATTGTTTACTTATCAAACACTATCCAACTTCAATTGTAAATATTTATTAATTAATACTTAAAAATTCCATTAGTGCTTGAAACAACTAAATTTTCTCCTCCCTTTGCTAAATAATTAAGTTGTTTGTAATGCCTTTACTACAGCTTGGCAATCAGGCCACACATTTGTCATTTGACATTTGGAATATAGAGACAAAACTGAGGCAAGAATCACTTATTTAAACCCTGGTTAGCATTCTTTATTTATATCAGCCTTCCCAAGGAAATCTGAAGGTTTGCTGACAGATAATTCACTTTTTTCACCTACCTTTTCCACTCAATTGCTGCTTCCCAGGAAACTTTACAGTGTCTCTCCAGAGGTGCATCACGTTTAGACCCTCTGATGTGGAAGCAGGCATGGTTTTTGGTTTACACTCAGCTATCGCTGTCCAAACAGACTGATGTGCATGTGAATTGGGAGGAGAAATATGTTCTATTTTACCTCTATGTTAGAAAGACTGAAAGTGAACAATTTTATTCTTAGAATAAGCCTATATTTAAAACATTATGTCAAAGTTATAGGAATAGTTTTTTCTAACCATAAACATTTACATCTTACTAAGTATGGGAACTATGTTCTGGGATCTGAATTTCATGATCTAAAGCTTTCTTGCTTACGTTTTTATCCAAAATTAATGTTGCACTACTTTTTGGACACATTTTACCACTGTGTTAGAAAAACTGAAACTGAATTATTTTATTATTAATGCAGACTGCCTGTCTGAAGGAAAAAAAAAACAAAACAAAACTTTGCTTTCCATTCTCCCCTATATCTATTTAGGAAAAAAACCCTCATAATTTATGGGTGGTATGAGAAATACACTGAAGAAAGGTTTTCAGGCTTACTTTTCAAGGGATGGTTCTTTAACACTAAAAGCAAGAACATATAAATGTGGGGGGGAGGGAAGGGAAAGAGAAAAGAATTGGGGTTTTTTTATTAAATATAATATTGTAATAAAGCTTTCAAAATCTGTCTTAAACCAAGTAAGAACAATTTAGGTCTTAATAGATGGGAGTTTTTAAAGTGAAAGAAGTGCCTCTGTTCTGTCTGCGGCCACACAGAAAATTACGCTTACTGGCGAGGAAAGGAAAAAAAAAATATTTTTTTCCTCTTATTTTTTTGTACTTTCGCCATTAGAGGAGCCGGACTGCCGCGGTGGGGATCCCGCCCAGCCCAGCCGCGAGTGGTGCGGCCCAGCGCGGCTGCCCCGTTGCCGAGCGACCGCCGCGGGGCCGCCGTGAGGGCAGGCCCGGGCCGGGCCGGGCAGAGAGGGAGAACCGGGGTGTGCCGGGGCTCCGGGGGGGCTGAGAAGGGAACCGGGCTCTGCTAGGGCTCCGGGAAGGCTGAGAGGGGGAACCGGGCTGTGCCGGGGCTCCGGGAAGGCTGAGAGGGGGAACCGGGCTGTGCCGGGGCTCCGGGAAGGC